>CM035594.1:36385478-36435478 GCA_020423425.1 Chrysopa pallens
ACTTTCAAATAAAAGTTGTAGGTATTTTTGTGTCTAGAAAAAATACCTACAACTACTTTATAAGAAAATCATTGGAGTCATTTTTGAGAAAATTAGAAGAAAAATAAATAATAAAGTCTATTCTACTCGGCCAGAATCACTGTTATTTAATTCTGATTGAAAAAAATTTCAAACTCAAGTTATAGATATTTACAAGTTTAGCACTTATAACAAGTTTAAAGAAAACCATTGTAGACTTTTTTAGTAATTCATGAAAAATCGTATTTTCTTCTCATGAAGTACGCTCTGAGAAAGATCGATTTTGGCGAAAAGCTTATTTTCTCATTCTTGGATTGTTTTTCTGGTTTGGAAGTATCTTTTGGTTCTGAAAATGACTTGGCCATAGACAAGCAGGCAGACTAGATTTCAATAAAACATTTTTTTGGCTCTAGGAACCACAAATCATTCCAGAAAAAACTTAACATTGAAAAACTTCTTCCTTTTACTATTATAAGATAACAGAAACTAAAACTATTTTGATAAAATTTGGGTGCAATTTAAAAATTTGATGTTTAAATGTAGCTTTCTCAAAATATTAATTAATAAAATTAATAAATAAAATTATTAAATAATTGAGATAATTAACACAAGGTAAAATTATCCGAAAAGAAAAAAAATAATACAACCCAGTTTTTTGTTTTAAAAAGTCATAAGTAGGTATATTATAAAATTAAAAGCATCCCCTCTTTATTATCAATTATTGAGATGTGTACCACCAGTCACTGGTGTAATAATTTCCTTATAAAGCTAATAATAATATATTTTATTTATTGGATGACCTTGGACAAGATATTATTACATAAACAATATATATAAAGAACAACAAATAACACCTTATAAAGAAGTAACAAGTCGATAAAATGTCAAATTCATCAAACGAATAATTACAGTCACGTACAGACCCAGAACTTTATTTTATACAGAGGGGGTACCTTAAATTCTAATTTTCAAAAAACCTTATTCAATTGCAACATTAAAAATGCAACATATTTGAAAGATTTAAAAATAATAATGACGTACTGAGATTTAAAAAAAAAAAACAAAAATAATAATAATAAAAAGTTTTCTTTTTCTTATGTAGTGTTTTTCCTACAAATGTGCCCTCTTTTTTGGTCAGGTTGTGTGTGTATGTTAAAAGTTATTACATTTGAATAATTACTTATGATTTATTATTAATGAAAATTGATTAATTTAATTTATGTACAGTCGTATAAGATGTCTTCAGAATTTCGATATATATTGTATTTAAACCCGATTTCACCATGATTATACTTAGGTACAATATAGATTTCTGAGTTCTGTCTCTATCTAGGAATTAGTCTCATTTAAAAATTCATTAAATTTTACAATCTCTAATAAAACCAAAACTTCTAATGTCTTAAATGGAAACTTTATTTCTATAATTTTTCCAGCCCAAATAACTCATCCAAAAACTTATCCAAACTTATCCAAATGTAATGAAATTTGGTACACACAATATTAACTTCAAACCTAATACTTGTCAAAGAGTATATCGAAAAAAATTTCTAAAAATCAAAATTTGATTTTATATTTATACATGTTTTGTTAACAAAAACTCTTCGACAAGCACTAGGTTTTCATTTCAATGTTTATACCTTATTTCATAACATTTGGATAAGTAGTTTTTGAGTTATTTGTGCTAGAAATTTGTATGTTTCTAACAGCTGTTGATAAACCTCTTTAAAAAAAAATTGTTTATTGTATTTATCATAAAAAAACACCTTTTTTATTATTAAAACTCGAAGGCGTTTTAATAATCGTATTTATCGAAATGAGAGCAACAATATTCGATTTAAAAAGAAAGGAATAATGTCCAATTTCTTTATTTATTGATTATGATTTTTTTTTTTTGTACAAATTTCAATTTTTCCGAAAATTATATTTATTTTTCGCAAATTTGACTTTTTTGACTTATTTTCAATTTCTTAAAATTGTATATATTTCTCTCGTAAGATATTATTTAGTTGAATAAATGTCCTTTAGACAACTCATTACTCTGAATAATGTCTACGTGTCTGAATAATTAAGTAACAAAATGTCTTGCCATATATTGTAAATATGAATGCCGTGCCATATATTGTGGAATTAAATGATTTTAATCTTTTATTTACTTACTTCAATAAAACTAAGCCGATTGATTAATTTATAATATCTTTAAAAGTCAACCGATTTTAAAATGCCAGGAAAGCATCCTTTTAGTTATTTCTTTCCAAGACGAAGTAAATCATATCTTTAGATCTTTGGGAATAAATTTTCTATTTTACTTAATTAGAAATATAGAAATATTATTATATATATTTAGAAATATTATTTTTTTATTATTATTACTATAATTTTTCTAATTTTTATTATCAAAATAACATTTCAAAGAATCAAACATTCTCATAATTCATTTTACCTTAAAAATGCAAATGGAATCATCAACGAATACATAAAAACACTTTAAAATACTTAAAATTTGATTATTATTTAACGTTTAGGCAGAAGAAGAAGCGCGTCAACTTCAAAAAAAGATCCAAGCTATTGAGAATGATCTCGATCAAACTCAAGAAGCTTTGATGCAAGTTAACGCCAAATTGGAAGAAAAAGATAAGGCTCTCCAAAATGTAAGTAATTTAAAAATTCTTTACTGTTTTCTAAATATACAAAACAAATTCATCAATTTTTTTGAGAACAATAAAAAAGGTTCCAGAGGAAAGTTGTATAGTTTTTATACCAAGACGATTTGAGAATTCTTAAAAACGGTGGGGAATAAGTGTTGTTGAAACATGCGCAAAATTACGTTATTTCAACATTTATATTTTCGCGCAAAACAAAATTTCTGTTCAATCGCACGTATTTCGATGAATAGAAACAAGATAATTTGAATAAAATATGAAATTCTAGAAAAATCCCGTTTATGTATATTTCATTTAAAAAAAGTAAATTAATCCATTAAAATTAAAATCTATTTAAAAATTTTCGTCATCGAATAATATGTATACGTTTTATATTTTCGATACGATCATAAACATTTCCCTCTCCCACCCGCATCGACACATAAAATGTTCGTTAATAATAATTTAAACAGAGACGAAGTTTATTAATAGCTCGTAATGAAACAGAATATTTATAAACAGAACTAGCTGAGAGATATCTGTAGCGACCTAATATGGTTCCTGGACACAATCCAAAAAATATATTTTTCTATTAAACTTTTACACTTATAACATAAAAGCGAGTATACAGGATGTTTTTTTTATTAAAAATGTGTTAATTTAAAAAGAAATTATGTGATATTTTTTAATAACTTTGTGGTGGGATCAGTGGCAATGTTGTATTAACAATTAGTTTTAAAATTCATTGATGTATTGTAACCCGAAAAGAATGTTTCAATGAAAAATATTTCAGGATTTAAAAATCTAAAAATTGCAACATTGTATTAATAGAGATTCCAATGTATGATTAAAAAATCTACACTTTCAAAAATTTAATGATTGATAAATATTTATAGACAGGAAGACATGATTTATAAACAGACTTAATAATCTAAAAAGGAATTTTTAAAGTAAACAGTCTGTATATTTTTGTTTACATATGTAAATTACGCCTATTATTTCTCTATAAATAGTGTTTTTAAAATAAAAAATCATTTGAAATGTTCTAACAATATTTAAATGCATTTGAAATTTAAATATGATTAAAAATAGATCGAAAAAAATTTGAGTAATGGTTACAAGGAAAAGTATTTTAAATTTAAAAAAGATTCATAGTGCAACAAAACGGTCAAGAGATGTCTCTACAATGATTACATACAAAACAAAAGAATGTTGAATATGAAATAATAATAAAAATATCAACTAGTCACCGCCAGTGAGGCAAAATGGCTGCTGTGATGAACATTGTTGTGCAGCAGTGTTGCTAATAGTAATGTCCGAGCGAGGTTTCGCTCATGGCTCAGTTCGAAAAAGGGGTCATCAACATCATCCCCGTTATGATGGAACAAGACGAAGAATTACAACACCGTTAAAAACATCAATCAATTCGACAGGTTATAACCTCCAAGAGAATGTGACAACTTGTGATGATGTTTTGACAGATAGAATACAAGTGACCACCAATCAAAGTGTAAATAATAATAATAATACAGAAGATCAAAGTCGTGTAATTGATCTAACAACTACTGAAGAAGATGTCATCACTGAAAAATTAGATAATGTTAAATCACACAAAAATAATAAAAATTTAAAAATACGGAGTCTATCACCAAGAAAACCAACACCACCACCAACGAAAGGTCCTGAAGAAGACGTCATGTGTCAAGATATATCATTAATGACACGATCAGCTGGTGAAGGTTCCAGTCAAAGTGATACAGATGAAGAAGATCCCGAAATTGAAGAGTTGGCAAGTTTAAGATGTCCATCAGAGCGTACAGAAGTGATTGCTGAACGTGAAACAAGACGACGTCGTCGATGTGCTGATTATCCAGGTCTAGCATTTGGACGGTCCATATTTAGCTCGGATACAATGATGAAATTTTCAATAATACGCAATGAATTACATAATATTATGAATACGCAACTTAAAAGGGTACGTTCTTTAATCAGTTTTGAATGCATTATTTTTCATTTGTCATCCCCACACAAAGACATGTGGTGTATTAAATCTAGGTCCTCGTGGTTTTTTCCAAATTGATGTCACATCGATACGAATTGTAAGTGCCGGTCATGTACTCATATGAATATTTAATTAAAAACTACTCTGATTAGTAATTCTTGTAAAATTTATAACAAGAAAGTAGAAATAATTTTATTACGTTCTTGTAATATACATTCATTTAGGGTTCTATATCAGATAAATAATATAATGTATGGTCCTCGTTATCAAATTTTCTCACGGCTTGTGGATTCATTAAAGATATTTTTTTATCAAATTTATGACTCGAATTTGGTCATGTATCAGAGTACCGATCGTGATTCGGTCACGTGTTTATGAATATTGAAATTTTTTATTAGTAATTCCTGTTAAATTAATATCAAGAAAGTAGAAACATAGTTCTGCAACATTCATTTAGGGGTCTGTACCAATAAAGTATTATACAAAGTGGTTCTTGTTTCAAAATTGAGAAAGGCGCATGTATTTATCATTTGTGTGGAAATTATATATAAATATTTTTGGTCATGAAAACACAATGATCATGCTCTTTTAAAATAAATTGATCTTACAAGAGTAAATACTTAAAATATCAATGATTATTAAGCGATAAGATTAGTAGCTAATAACTATTAGTGATTATAAAGCGATAAGGTTCTATCAATAAATTTAATTGCAGTCAAAGAGTAAGAAAACGTTAGAAATGAAAATTTCGAAAAAAAAATTGATTGCGTCTTTCTCATTTTATACTTTATATATGTATGAACAGATTACTGGGATGGTTATGTGATTTAAGCAATTGAAACCGTGCAGTACATTTAATATATTAACTATAAATTTTCGTACATTTAAATTTAATTTTAAACTATACAACATATTGACCTCTTATCTGAATCTACTTGACCACTTTTCTTGAACTACTAGTTTCATCTCCACCGAAATATGCTTCATGAAACCTACAGATTTTAAAATTTTTAAGCTTATTGGTTGAGTTACCTAATTTTTACTTCTTATCAAATTAAATTATCAATATTTTAATCAAGTTTTTGAAATAATCGAAAATTTCGGTGATCCTCTTACAAACATTTAGAAGAATTTATCTAGGCTTGGCTATTCGTTCCCTCCCCCCAATAATGTCTTTGCCAATCAAATTTTGGACATTTAAAAATCGAGTGAGTATACAATTTTTCTGCTTTCGAAAACATTGGTAAAGTTTTTTGGATTATGGATATAAATCCATGTGAAGACAGGACCAAAAAAGTTATTTTCATCCAACGTGAGTAATAAATTTTACATAATTTTCTATTTTTAGCCAAATTATTTTCATAAATTTTCCATTGATTAAATTAAAAAATGTCATGCCAAATTTTTTTTGGTGTGTCATAATAATGAAGTACAATCACCTTTTTAGTAATACTTTAATCGTCTTTGGTATAAAAACAAATAATACTACGGTATCCTTTACAACATGATTTATTTTCATACTTAATTATATTTTAATTAAAGCACTTTTTTTTGGTGAATTATTTGAATTTAATTTTATGATTTTAATTAACAAGTAGGTGGGTTTGTATGTATGTATATGTATAACGAAATAATTTTTATTTATAAAATTTTTTTTTGTATTATGATAAAATTTTATGCAGTATTTATTTTGCATGACAACATTTAGAAATTTATTTTTGTGTTATTCAACCGAGGAAACTGTTGCCATCCAACGTGATATATTGCAACTTTTAAAAAATAATTTATATCTATGAAAAAAATTAAAAGTTAGGCAATGTTGTGAACTTTATAAACATTTCTTTTAATTCTCAACTCCTCTACGGTATGTTATTTAGAAATTATAATGATTGAAACATTCCAAAATAAGCTATAGGTGCGATGTATGATAAATCTTAGTTTGGCAAACTTCAAGACAGGACAAGTTTTTTTAAAAATTATCATTTTGCCAAAGCATTCCTCTTTAAAGATAATTCAAAGATAAATAGCAAAGATTTTTCTGTTCACTATTATATGGTCTTTCTATCACTCTTAATTGGCTAAAGGTATTAAGAGCAAAAAAGAATAGCAAGTGAAAATCCGTTTAGTATTTTCGAAAACGAGAATTTTAAATATGTAAATGTTTGACTGAGTTCCTCTATACGTTGATATATATAAAAATTTAAGATTTAAAAAACGATTACAACTTCCCTATTGGGAAATTAGTAATTGAGAAATATAGGTGTTTCAAAAACATTTGAAACAAATAGTAATTGTTTCAAATGAAATTGTAAGATTAAACTTTCCAAAATTATTACTTTTCTTAATTTTTAAAAATGTAGGCTTACTTTTCTTATATTTCAAAAATTTGAAAAGTTCTGAAGGCTTCATTAAACATTGGTCGTGGGGACGCAGTACGTCTTTCAAATTTGGCTCAAATTGATATATAAAAAATTAATCTAGATTTTAAAAAAATCACTCAAACTAAAAAACAGTTTTAGTAGAACAATTCATGAAGTGTTTTAGTTTTAGTAGACTTTAGGTCATTTCTATGAACCTTAAAAAAAGAATTAAATTGATTTACATGATTTGTTTTTTATTTTGATTTGAATTAATTAATGATAATAATAAATTCATTGCGCGTACATTATCACGTATTTAAAAATAATAATAATGTATGTATGTTTTACATGACACTTACAATATAGGTAACTTACATTAATCCTATAACCGTTTTTTTTTATTTCAAGTCATCAATAATTATGTTTAACATTCTTTAGAAAAGTACGTGTGCAAATTACTTAGAACTTATATTCATTCATCACGGAAATTTTTCTTGTATCGTCTTTAATAAATACATAATATATTGTCACTTATACATTCATATATTAAATTTGAAATTGTCAACGTATAAGATTTTGAGGATGTTTTATTATTATTATTTTTTTTTTTTTGACAAAAAAAAATTTCAAATTCTCTATTGTTCATAGTTTTAGAGTCCATAATAATAATTAAAGGGGAAATGCAGCCGCGTATTTTGTACCTAGACCCATTGTTCTACTATACTCTTCTTAAAAACACTTTGTTATGTAAAGACAAAGATGCCTTCCAACTCAAAGTGCAATGAAAGAACCTTTTAAAGCAAATAAAGTTACAGGATGCTATCGTGACTAGTAATAACGCAAAAAGCCTTTGACGATCCGAACAATGTGTATCTGTTCATCTCCTCCAGGCACGATCTACAAGTGGGATCAGGTGAGACTCCCAAACTATGAAGACGATAGTGCAGATGACAGTTTCTGTTCTTTCAAAAGATCAAATAATAATTATGTTTTACAAACTTTTTTTATAACGAATTTCGAAAAAAACTTATCGGAATAAATCGTAATAAATTGAAAATAAGATACTAAATATGTATTAATATCTTTTTTTAATCAGGATCTTTAAATTTCCATACCTTGCTTACTTTTAGAGATTAAAAAAAATTTCAATCCTCTATTCGTGAAATAAAGATGCTTTTCAATAATGGTTTACTACCCAATTAATTAATTAAAAAATGTTACAATATAGGCTACTTTCCCCTATATTTATAATGATCAACGAAATTACCTCATTTTTTATAATATACATTGCATATATACAACTTTCATTACTTGTTCGTACATATTGCCTATAACATGTCTGCCATGGATGAATTAAGTACATCTATGGTGTCTGTATTATGTTAAAAAAACTTCTTTTGTGTTCGTGATTTATTTCGTGTAGTCATGATAATAAACAAAACGATCATTATTAAAAAATTACATAATAATTAATACAATTATTGATTATTGTTATTGACCTATAAATAATTGTATAAATCATATTTATTTCTTACATTGAAATATTTCAATCATGAATTGTAATTTAGACTAAATATAATCTTTTTATTTATATTTTTCTGGCGTCAGTACATATTTGTACAAAATTATATTATTAATATTTAAAAGTAAAAAATTATTTTATTTTAAAAGTAAGTCAATTTTTATCTAATGAATTTGTATATTTGTGAGACTGTTTTAAAATACAATAAATGTGTTTTGATTTTAAATCATTACGTATTTAATGTAATTTGAATTAGTCATCAAGTAATATATATTATTGAAAGAGTTACTCATGTGAATAGAAGTCTGTTGGTTGGTACGTACGTCCATCTGAATCTATACGAACTTTTATTTACTGTTTTAAATATTTACTTCAACATAGTTTTAAAACTTCCATTATGTTGTATTATAAGATCGTGACTTTTTATACATCAAGGTTTATCTATTAAAAGATATCTTTTAAGTAAATGATTTTTGTCTGCGATTTAAATTCGTAAAAACTTTCTAGTTAAATTTATTTGATTTGAAAATTTTATTGAGACATAATTTAAATAAACTGGAAACATATTAAAAATAATACTGAAAAGGATTTTTATAACATTTCCTTTAAATATAGTCATTTTAATAAATTAGTTTCAATCTTTCATTTTGGGAATTTTTTTTAAAAAGCCCCCTTTTTTTTAATCAACGTTTAGTTGTCCCAGTTTAAATCTTAAAAAATACTCCTTTTTCGCTAAATAAAAAATTATATTCTAGGTAGGATAAAATATAAATTTATTTTGTCTACTACAGAATATAATGACTGATCAATGTGCTAATAGTCGTATTAGCACATCAATTATTTTTAACATATATTGACATAAATGTCAAAAATTGCTTGTAATGCTTACTAACTGAGGTTGTTATATTTGCAGAAAATAAATTATGCTCTTCAATTCTGAACACGTCCGAATTTGAAAACTATAAATCTTACCTAAATTCTCCCCTTTGTTAAATCAACCTGTATTTTGAATTAAGACCACCTAGTAAGGATCAAGCAGAGAAGGCACAATAGGTTAGACTCCCCTTGCTACATGATCTTACCAGTACCACCTGATTAAAATTCAAATCTACAACACATGTGATATAATAACGGTTGTCACATAATGTGATGTATTACACTGTACGTATATTTACCGCCTCATGTAGATTTATTTTTATTCTAAATTTTCATAATTAAGTTTTAAAGAGAATAAGAGATTATACACACTCGAGTCATAGTTAATATGAATATATAGAGTAGGGTCTAGAGGCACTTGAGTTTGCAAAAATAGATTGATGAATTCCATTGACCACATTCTGTCAATTTGATTTTTTAGGACTTTTTCCCCCACCATTTTTTTTCTGTTGTTTCATGTAAACTGGACAAAAAACACACTTTTGAATTCGAAATTTTCGATCGTACTATAAGCAATTTAAGGGGAATCGAAACATAATACTGAAGCACCCTTCATTATGTAAAAATGTTTCAATTTATCGCGCTCAAATAACAAAAAATGATAATCGAAATGTTTTTCCGAAAAAACATTTTTAAATATAAAATCATTTTTTTAATTATACTTTTGAGAGAAACTTTTTGACGCTCTTTCCGTTCTCATGTTAATATTGTGCATACGAAATTTTATAACATTTGGATAAGGATTTTTTGAGTTATTTGTGCAAAAAAATTGAAAAATATTACATAAAGATGTGTTCTTCTAACAGCTATTGATATAATTTCCCTTTAGCACAATTTCATTAACAGAATGCAGTGCTAAATTTTTCACTCTCAAGTTCCCCCAGATTTTGCTCTTATTATTATTATAGATGATAAAATTTTATTGAATTCATGGACATATTTATAATATTATTATCATACTTGATAAAGTATTGGCAAACAGCAAGAACATTACCGTAAAAGGATACAAAATTTATCCATTTTCAATAGATACTTACACGTACATACATTCACATGTGTAGCACCACAATGTATAACATTCAAGACAAAAAAACAGAGATAGATAAATAATTTTGTTCTTTATTATTTTATTTTTTTTTTTTATAAAGAAAGTATGATTTATATTATTTATAATATATGACATCATTAATTGCATATTGGTGTTATAAAATAATAAAAATTATTTTGTTTAATGTTTAATGTTCTCATGTCAGGAGCGTATTATTTCAATAACAATTTAATGCCACACAGGCGCCGCTAATTGAAGGTTTTATTTAACCATAAAATTACATAAGCAAATTTTTTAAAAAAATTTTTGTTTATTAATGAAATTTGCCAAACACTTTTTGATAGGAAAAGGAACATACTTATGGTAGTAAGAGTTTTTATAAACTTTCTTTGAGTTTTTTACGATTTATGAAAAACTCGAAACTGTCTCAAATTTGTTTTTGCTATTCTTGATTTTCTAGGTTAAGTAAGAGTCTAAACCTAACTGTAAAGTAACACTTATTTTACGATTGGATTACTAGTTTCCGAGTTATTGTTTGATATCTATTCGAAATGTTGGCTTCTCGGAAACATTTTAGTGTATATCAGAAAAACTACACTTCCTATTGTTAAATAGATGTTATTTTTCAAGTTTTGTTCAATTCAAAAACGAAACTTTTTTATTCGATTTTTCCAAAAAGATAAAACATTTGTTTGCCTCCAAAATTTAGACACATAAATTTCAAAAATAACCAGAGATTCCTGGCTACTGGTCAGGAAAAATCTGAAAACATGGTATAGTCAGGAAATTTCGATTTAGCTAAAATAAGTCATGGGATAGTTCAAAATAGTCAGGGAATTTTGAATATTTATCTGAATTTTCAAAATGTGAATTTAATTTTTTAAATATTTGTAATAATTATTAATAAGTTCTTGATCTCATAATATATCCGATAATGATGCTCACTCATGAACAAGTCACTTTTCACACCTAGAACTCGAAATCATTATAAAAATAACGACTAATATTAGTTCATATTTACAAAAAAATGGCCTAGAATAAGAGACTTCGAAAAGTCAGGAAATTTCATTATTGAGATTTAGTAGACACCCTTTAAACGATAACAGAACTAATTTTTGAGATACATACTGGCCACCCAATAGCTAAATAAGTATTTTTTTTTGGTGTTCTTAGGCCTGAATTAACCTAAAAAAAGTAGCGAAACGAGGCAATTAATTCACAAAATACAAAGTGGAATATTATGGTCGTGCAAAGTAGTTTTTCTTCTCTTCGAAGCTAGTAGAAAAATTTTTAGAGGGTATGCTACGTTTCTCGTTAAAATACTTTTAAGTTCTCTCACACACAAAATTATAATTAAAAAAAGACATTTTGGGCAAAATTAATATAATTAAGAGTCCCAAAAAGTTTGGAGGCCATTGGTCTAATTTGAATTTATTTAAAATTTTTACTATTTTTTAAAATATTTCTATAATATTTGTTTTCACATAATTCATTTTCCCCATATAAATCATACTTAGGTCCGTCCCTGAAGTAAATTTGTCTACAATATTTAGATAACTGTGACAAGGATGGTGCTCTACTCTAATCTTGCTTTTGTGAAAGTAATTTTTTCCGTATGAATCAGGTCTTTTTTTGAAAGAAAACCATATGGCTCGGTACTTCTTAATTTGATTTAATTTTTTTTTTGCTAATTGTGTTTATGGTGTGATGGCAACTTTAATTTAGTTTCCTTTTATAAAAATATTAAGTATTAGTCGGCTCTTTGTTATTACTTTTTATAAATAGATCTTACTGTAATTACAAATGATTGGTTATGTATTTTGAACATAGATATATTTTTATTTTTAATTACTCTACATTAAAAACATTTTTTGTTAGTTGTTAAAATTTATTTTTAAATACAGCTTCGATTTTTATTTTCATAAGTGACAAAAAAATAACAAAATTTGCTAAATATTTTCATAATAAAAATTTTTTAATTAAATATTCTAAAACGTTAAAAATAATTTGAACTTATAATTTTACATTGGCAACGAAACCATGAATTTAGGACCTTTTCCATATTCCGATTTAATTAAAAGAATTCAAAATTAATGTTAGAGTTATTATAATTAAAACGAAATTTGAAATTAAAATTATATTTCATAATTTATTTTGAGTTTTGTAATAATTTTTGAGATATTTAAATGTCAAAATCACGTGATCCAATACTTCAATATCATTGGCTGAATACTAAACACCAGATCGAAGCTGATTGATTGGCATAGCTATTTGATAGGTATAACGTATCCTCGGAGAATGTTTAGAACTTTAAGCAATTTATTTATTTAAGGCAAATATTTAGACGAAAAGCAATATATTTAAGACGAATATTTAAAACCAATGTATTTAAACTCAATTTTTATACCCGGTGAAATATATGATAGCATATTAAATTTAGTCTACAGTTTACAATGATAAAAAATATAGAAGACACTAACAAAACTTTTGATAATCACCTAATTAGACCATTTCCGTTCGTTCACCCGTCTGTCTTCAAGATAATTAAAAAACGAAGAGAGATAGGGAGATAAAATTTTAAAGATGTATTGTAGATCTAAACAGTAAGTTATTTTCAAAACAATTTTCTTTTGAAAATTTTTTTCTAAACGGTTTAGATTCGCACAGTACAAATTTAGCTAATAAGCACATATATAATTTTAATATGTTTATAACTCCGCATATTTAGATATTTAGAGTATTTTATGAATGCTAATGATTAAAATTAGTACATTACGATTAGTACAAGTATCTAAACACTTTATTTTGTTAGTTGTCATATTCACTTGTGAAGAAATAGAATAAATTTTAAAAGGTATTTTCTGAATGCTTAATGCTTATCATTAAGAATAGTTAAAACATTGATATTGAACAATATGTCGAATATCTAAACAATTAACTGTGTTGTCACTGCAACTGTATTGCCACCTTCACTTGTTTAAAGGTGAAAATTAGAATTAGTAGGTATTTTAATTTTTGAAGTTATACTTCTTTTGGCGCGTTTTGATGAGAATAAATTTTTGTGAGTTGCGGGCGATCGATCCCATAAAAACGAAATGATGAAGTTGGCTACAGAATAGAATAAATAAAACATATTTCTTTAAATGACTAAGTTAACTTATATACTTGTCACTCACATCCCTATTCAATCATTATCAGAAGAACCTATGGATATAGCTTAGTATATTTTAAATTTTGACTTGACTCGTTCACATGATAATTAATGATTGTTTATTTTGACTGTACATCTATTTTTACTAAAATAAAACCTTTTTGATTAATTTTAATATTTTCTATCTTTACCGCAATTTTGTTTTTTGAAATTTTTTTTTCACGCCAAAGAAGTATAACTTTTAACGCGTGTACATAAGTACACATACACACATTTTTTCTTAATACAGCATATCAGTAAATATTTATTAAACATATCTACATTATTTTCGACATACTTTTTCTATTTAAAATGTGATTTTAATAATAAATAAAAAAATTACTGTTTTTTTTATATATTCTCTTGATAAATATATTAAAATTCTTTTGTTATTATTTTGCTATTTGGAATGTGTTATGTCTGTTTGTACAAGTGTGTTAAATTACAGCAAATTGATCAACTGTTTGAATCTATCGTGTTTGTGATATAGCTCTAACTTCTATAGCAAGATTATTATTTTTCTATTAAGTAGCATTTAACTTTCTTTTGTTAAAAAAAATAAAAATAGAAGATAATATGTTTTTATTTTTCTAGAAAAATCTTAATTAAAATAATTAAAATTTTATTTGAAAATATCGTGTTCAGAAATTTTATGTAAACTTTCATTCAATCATGTTATTTTTAAATGTAATTAAACGCTATTTTACAAATATTCATCTATCAATTACTATTCCGAGGATATACCGCTAGCTATCGATAAATTTGGTTGATACATGTATGACATACATCAGTGATTTGAATTTTATTAAAATCGATTTTTCTAAATATTCAGAAAAAAATAGTCGAAAAAATGATTTTATTTAGCTTACTACAGCAAAAAATTTCATGGGATTGAAAATATAGCTGTTTCATTATTAGAAGTATATTTATGTTTTAAATCCTGCACAGAATAGCGTACTTATCTTTTGGGAACCTTTGATGAGTAGATTAAAAGTCTCTACTGGCGCAAAGTTCAAAAATTTTAGTTGCATTAGACGCACGATTATCGTTTAATAAAACGCAATAACAGAGAAACCGCAATTGAGTCACTAGTACCTATACTTTTAGACATCAGTGCTCTTTTTAAGAACACTTCATTACCTTGAGCCTAAAATGTATTCTAATCCAAGGAGGTGAGACGAAACTATCAAACATGGAGAGCCATAATCCAGAGGCAACGATGAAAACTAAACGTTTCTCTGTCGGGACAATTGAATAGAAGCATCCAAAGTTTTCTACTCAAACGTTCAATAACTACCTCCACTACGGATATTCTGTAGGTGCAAAAACATTAAAAACATAGGTGCAACAAGTTTTTATTCTCGTTCAAATACCTCTTATTAATGGTATCGTATGAAATCCTCAAATTTATATGTTTTAGCTGAGGCCTTTTCAATAATGCAGTTATGCAAGTCACTCTTTAATACGAGACTTCTGAAAGCCCAAGAAGTGACCAGAAAGCTTATGTATCATAATAAACTCGGCATTTTATTTTTTATAGAGCACCCTGTAATTCAATTAAATGAATATTTTGAGATAAAAATATTTTCTTAGACTTAGAAATACTTCAACAAGTTACATTACTTAAGCGTGAATTTTTATTTAATCAGTATAAGCTCGGTAAGTTTTTGAAAAATGTTATCAAATTTTTAGTTTATATTCACAAGTAACTATGACGTAAACAAATAAATTGTTTACTGATTTTGCGCAAGTTGTGTAATAGTACGCAATTTTATCCAAATATACATTAAATTGAACTAATAAATTACACTGATTGGTACAGAAAATAGTTTAATAATAAAATATTAAATTATAATAATTTTTTTTCTTGATTCAAAAATTTTTCGAAAAACAATATTTTGGAACACATATTGATTTAATCAATAGTCGCCATTGGTGAAAAAATAGATGTTTTACTGCTAGATGGTAATTATGTTAATGGGCTAACTTGTATTTACAATCCAAATTTCGAACTACCTCAAATCGCAAATCATCAAACCAGGGATTAATCAAATTGATAGATATTTTAAACCAAAATTGGTATAAAAATAAGTGAAAATTACAACTCACATATCATTGAGTATCAAAGTTTAAACTATTTTTTAAAGATTAGAATTCATGAAATACCTTAAATAATCAGTCCCTATATTATAATAATATTTATGGCAAATTTATGTGCTTATTATCTAAATTTGAGCTGCAATTGCGGCGACTCTAATCAGCTTACAAAAGAATATTTCAAACAAAAAACAATTTTGTTTTAAAATTTTTTTCCTATCTTTTATTGTTTAAAAGTTGGGTAATGGATCTATTGGATCCAATAGACCGATTTTGTTCATTCACAAACTTAAACTTACTTTCTATGCCTTATATACCTCACCAAAATTTCAACTCGCTATCTCTTCTTCTTTAATTTTCTTAACTTAAATTTTTTTTAGTTATAAAGATGACAGACAGACAAACGGACGAGCGCGCATGCTGAAATGGGACTAATTAACTGATTCCCTGAACGTCTTAAATTTTCGTTAAGGATTCAATATTTTCTAGAGTTACAAACTTTATACTAAAATTAAGATATTCTGACATACTTCAATATGTCGAAAATAACGTTTTTGTATTCATGTCCGAAAGTTACTTAAATTTGTTTAATTTACTTGATTAATTTTAATTTAATTATGGTAATACTGATAGGTTTAAATGTTGATAAATCTTGTAGAATTATCGAACTGCCAACAAACAAAACAAAACATAAACAAATTTTGACAAATTTGAGTTATAATGTCAAAATTTGATGTTATAAGTTGAAATTTTAATCTGTAACAGCATTATGAATCGATTTTTCGAGAAAATTTTTACAGTCGTTTTTTACTATAATAATCAATAGCAAGTTATCTAATTATACATTAATGCGTTTTTTTGTCAGAATAAGGATTATTTTTCCTTCTTAAATTATTTTCTCGTTTTTTATGTCATTAAAAGTATAAATTTTCATCAATATGCATTAAATAAAAACTAAGTAAATTTATTTATTATACCTATGTATTAATATAGAAAAATATATAAATTAATCAATTAATCAATGAACTCAAATCAAATAATACCAAATATGGGCTTGTATTTCATATATAATATTATTATTTACATTACGTAACAATCAATTCGGAACTATAAAAAAAAATACATCAAGTAATTTGATACAATTGAATGGTTTGATACAAAAAGAATTTTAAAAATAAAAAATTAAATAAACGCACATAAACATTCTAGGTGTGGCGCGCTTTTATTTGAATGAACTACAATAAATTGTACATTGGTGGCGTATTACAAACAAGTAACCAATAACATAAGTTAAGTAGTCGGCCATCTTGCATGCCGATTGACTCGCCCAGTAGTATAGTCACATTCATTGAAGTGGTTCATAGTGTCATATAATTTTTTTTAATAATTAAATATAGTGATAAAATAATATTTTCCGAATTTCCGTAGACAATTTTGTGTGCTTTTCACTTATCCGGTTTTTTACGAGACGTGTACGGTGTTTTAGTTTTGTGTTTAAACTTTATTCACGAAGAACTTAAATAAAAACGAAAAAACAATGACCGCGAACGTGCAACAAGGTACATTATTAGATGTGTTAAAAAAGAAAATGCGACAAACGAAAGAGGAAATGGAAAAATATAAGGATGAATGTGAGGAATTTCATAAACGTCTTCAGGTCGAAGTTATGCGGAGAGAAGAAGTAAGTGTCTACCCCTTATATGGTAGTATCTTAAGTACATGAATTTTTTTTTGAAATATAAGATATGTAAATTATATCGAAAAATTATGGAGCTATAATAGATTTGGTGTATGACTAATAATAATTTTCTAAGCATGTCCTGGCTATAATTGAATTTGCATCTCACTCTATCACATATGTGATGTCATGGCCGGACAGGTGGTTATATGTCGATTTTTATATTATTGTAGTAGGTGCGTTGCCCTTGCATATTGATCCGTTCTAGTCGACGGATGACGTTGCCATCGGCATTTTTATGTTATCAAAAATTTTTTGATTTGCTCAAAAAATATTTTATGTCAATTTTTATTACTTTTGATTTGTATGCTATATCAATGAAAATTATTATTTGCTTTTTACAAACAACTCGAACATATTTCTGTGATGATGTAATCAAATCAGTAAACGCAGGTCTTTTAAGATAGTTTATCATACAATATTAAATTTCTTGCTAAATTTATTAGCTAATATGAATTCTTAAGTGGTAAAATTATTATTGTTGAAATTTATTTTCGAATTAAAATTATTACTCTATTCGATTTTTTTTATAAGTTTACTTGATAATTAACTAAGTGCCTACACAAAGCCCATAATTTTACCGGATATATTCCGACTATCTTTGCAAAAAATATATTTCGGGCTACAATATTTTATTGACAAATTCTTGTTAAAAAGTAAAATTTCGATTAATTATTTAAAAATGCTTGTAGAAAAATACAATTTAGTGGTTAATTTCATCTTGCACCTGTTACATAACTTTCTGTGTCACTTTTTCGTGTTATCTTTAGGTTTACCCTCGTTGTTTTCACTTTTCAAAAAAATTGAAGTATAATTAGGGATAAAATGTTTTTTAAAAACAAATTATTAACACTTGACTTATCCTTAGTATTATAATATTTTTAGTTATAAAAAAATTCATTTAATTATAAAAGGATCTGATACTGCATTATTTTTGAAGTGTTTTGTTAGATCAAAGTTTTATGTCACGATTTCTAAACATATGATTTTAAGTTTGATATTGTAACTGATAGGTAGGACTAGTTACTAAATTTTACTAAATTCAAAATAAAGACTTCTTTGATTTCTTTTTTTTTTTTTTTTTTTTTTTTTTTTTTTTTTTTTTATATTTAATATAAATAAAAAATTCTTACTTATGTTGGAGTATTTGGAAATAAAATTTTTTTTTGGTATTTGATATTGATGAGAATTTACTCGAACTGTGAAATCTTAAATCTTTTTAAAATTTTGAACAACAGAGTTAAAAAAAATCTAGCAAATCTAAAATTACATTCTATACATACATTCGAAACGTAATTAGTCAAGTTTGGCTTATAACTACAGCAATCAGATTTTTACAAAGTTAAGCGTTCTACAGCTTGTAGATCTTTGCATTTTAATTAATGATTCATTTTTTTTCGGACAGTCAGCATTAAGATTGTCAAAGATAAAAAAAAAGTTATTCATTTTATTGCACAGTTTTTTGACATTCTTCCCGAAACACACAAGATAATCATCTTATTTTAAATATCAAAATTAAACAAGATTATTACTCAGGTTGTCTACTGGTCGGGGAAAACCTGGAATAGCCAGGGAATTTCGAATTTGCTGGAAAAATCACGAAACGGTCAGGGAAAATGACAAGTTATGCAAATAGACGATGAATTTCGAATTTTTTTCTGGATTTTCAAAACATGAATTTATTGTTTTAATATTCATAATAATTATTCATGAGTTTTTGATCTCATATATCCGATAATGATGCTCATTTATGAGTGAGTTACTGTTCAGATCTCGAACATGCGACCAAAATTTCAACTCGATATCGTTTTTCATTTTTGAGTTATAATAATTTTTGTCAGTATAACCGCTTACCCGGTCAAAAAGAACTAATTAGGTAATTTTTTGAAATTTGGTAGGTAATATATATATTGTTAGTGTTTTAAACTTTATTAATACTACTAGCCTGGTTGCACAAAAGCATAATATAATAAATTTTACAAATTCATCTAAACATTTTTATATGGCTTTAATTGAGATTAGTGTAACAACTTTTTCTCTACCAAAATTTTGAAAAGTGAGCCGTTTTCTTTTAACTAGAAATCAATTTAAAAATGAAATGAATGATAATAGTTCATATTTAAAAAAAAAAATGGTCTCGAAAACCGGGAAAAGTCAACGAATTTCATTCTTAAGATATAATAGCACCCTGTTACTATTTTTATGTTTCATTTTTTATTATTAAATATAATGGAAAAAATTTAAAAATGATTATTAATATTCCATTCAAATCCAGATATGAATTGAACGATTAGTGTTTATAGAATAATCAAATAAATTTTTCCATTAAAAAAATCCACACTAAATTTTTTCGCGATTACATTATTTTTTTTAAAGAATGAGCTATGAAATTTTCATGTAAAAAATGAATGATCTTTCAATTTATTAAAAATCCATATAAAACATGTGAAATTTCTAAGAATCATCAGATGTTGATGCAAATATTAATATATTATTTATTATTATGGAAAGTAACGCTTTAATGCAATGAATATTAAAAATACAATATATTTATATATTAATTGATGCAAATTGACTGAAGTTACATGTGTTTTAATATGTGGAGATTCTTTTTTTTTTATCATATAACGGGTTCGCTGATTTTAATTAACATCATTAATGAGAGATTTTTTATATTTTATTGATTAAAATGTAGGTAAAATCGATTACGAAAAAATTGTTTTTATTGTTGTGCATGTAAGGGATGGCATTGATCTATTTAAAAACTAGCTTAGTCATTATTAAACTCGGCATAATATATAGAATATGTCAGAGAAAATTAGTAACGCCTAGTATGTATTGACCACACAAACACAATTTTGATATGATGGCTATTCATATTATCAACTAATTAGTCCATTTTCACCTGTATCTGTGTCAATTGGGTTCAATGGTTCTATGACCTTACTTTTAAACCATAATCGAAAAAAAATTAATTCAAATGCCAAAAATATTCGTTTCTTTAAAACACCTTTTGGAAGAATTTTGCTTTTGTAAACTGGCTTAGATTCGCCATAATTTCTGCTCAAATTCAACTCATAAACAATAATTAATACAATTTATTAACAAACACATGTATAATTTTAATACATTTTATTATAGAACTATTATAACTATATGAGCTGCGTATTTAGTGTATTTTAATGTTAATAATTGGGTATTTAAATAATAATAAATTTTTTATTTCTCACATTGCAATGTTAAACTTGCTGTATATTAACAAAACCGAAAAAAATTAAATTAAAATTTATTAAAAAATAAAATCAAAATTGCAATCTCTATGGGGATAATCATAATGACGTCACTACAGAGTATTACTATCTTTATATAATAAGAATTTTATAATTTCCATAAGTTGTTTACTTTAAAAAATTAAAAAAAAATGGATGGTTTTCATATATGTTGTGCCGTGCTGCGCTGTGCCTTTCTGTGCTTATCAAATAATTGGAAATTTAAGTTTAGAGTTGTTTAAAATCCAGTTTGTTCAAAGTTGAGATACTAAAATCAGTTTTAATAATATATTAGGTGTTAATGTATTAAAAGTAGTTTAGTAAAATTTTCTGGAATTTTGGGCGACGATAGACGTTGTGTCCTAGATCGCTGTAGATGAAAAGCATCCAATATCTTAGTTCTCTGTTCATGAAATAAAAAACCTTTAATTCAAACATATGCCGGGTATCTAAACAATTACACAGATAACGAGCTGAACTAAAAGAGATAACGAGCTGAAATTTTGTTGGTGTATTCTAGACCTAAAAAGATCAAGTTCGCGAATGTTCCATTGGATCAAACAGACCCATGACCTAACTTTTTTTAACCTTATGAGATAGAAGAAAAATCTAAGCACGAAAAATGTATTTTTTAAAACATTTTTCGTAAAGTGTTTGGATTCGTCACAATTTCATCTCAAATTTAGCTAATTAACACATATTATTATTATTATAACTATAGGCTGGATATTTTAATTATTTTATGAATGCTAATTAAAAATAGCTCGTATTACGATATTCAATTATATGTCGAGTATCTAAACAATTAATTATGTTAGTTGTGTTATCTTCGCTTGTTTTAATTAATTTTCGAAAATTTAGCTCAAATTAAAAACAACTTATAATTTCCTAATTAACATTTCTAATAGAATTCGATTAATATGAAGAAATTTCGATTTTTTGCCCCAATTTCCTTGATCAAATTATTTTATATTTTATAAATACGTATTTCATATACAAAGTAGTCATCATCAGTATGAATTAGCTAGTTGTAATGATTTTCCGAGGAGATGTTACTCGTTGCTAATTTGGTGACGGTTTGCAAACCGTTAAAATTTATTCGAAAAAATCCTAGAGTTCTCATTAATAATTATAAAAAAAAAAGAATTAATATAATTATTGAATTTATACACAAGATTTAATAGATATACACAGGGTATATATATAGTTTGAAGAAAAAAAATTTTTTTAAATAAATAAACATGACTGATTGTTACATAGTGGATCACTTAATTCTGTGGTTTTAGTTGAATGTAATTAAATATCATTACGCATAACAGTAGCTTTGTATTCCGCAATCGTATCTTGAATTCAAAATCATTTTTTACATGCGACTTCATTTATTTTTTACACTTTGATTTTTATTAATTGCAATTAATTTTACAATAATAATTATAAATTCTTTAATAATTGTATGGTTTAATAAAAAATCCGATGCTCTTTACAAATTTTGTCATTATTAATATAATTTGTAAATATAAAAATCTATTGCTGTTCGTTTGCCTCGTTAAAACTCGAGAATGGCTAGATCTATTTTGCTAATTTTTATCTTAAAATATTTGTGGAAAAAAAAATCAAGGAAGGTTTAAACGGTGGGATACATAGATAATAAGTAAAGGTAAATACTTTAAACGACAATTTAATATTCGAATACAAAATATTCCTAGCTGTGAAACATCTTTTGTCTTTGTTTCTCTCACATCTTACAAATCCTATTATTATCATTTCCATAGAAATCAAAATCTAAATTTCAAATTCAAAAAAAAAAAATTATTTATCTCTTCT
Source organism: Chrysopa pallens (assembly GCA_020423425.1). Classification (NCBI taxonomy): domain Eukaryota; kingdom Metazoa; phylum Arthropoda; class Insecta; order Neuroptera; family Chrysopidae; genus Chrysopa; species Chrysopa pallens. The sequence goes on from CM035594.1 coordinate 36,408,122, forward strand.
CACTAGCAGTATGTCGAACTGTCAACCGAATAAAGTGTGCATATCGCATTGTTCAAGTATTACCGGAATCATTCTTGGTTTAGGAGGTCCATATACCTTCCATCAAGTGTATGAGTACCACAACACAAATTATCGGGTGAACGCAGTACCGGGTGGACCCCACCATATACCAGGTAAATACCGGATGCACATTAAATACCGGGATTCCGATAAGAAAAGATTTTCTGAAATTCTACCCCGAAGTGTAGAATTCTCGCGAATTCCGCATATAATCGATGTAATATCATTTTATAAAATGGATAAATTAACACAGCAACGCGTGATTCAGAATATGTTATTATATTTAGGAGATATTGATGTTGATTAATAGGGTGTTGTGTATTATTAAATTTAAAAAAAAATCAGTTGTCTATATGAAATGCACTTTTGGACTTTTTTTTAGTGCGAATTTACTGAAGTAAGCTGCTTATCGTGGGTATACCATATTTGTTGTATATAACGCACAATTGTTCGAATAATTGGGTAAACCAAAGTTTCCTGAAGTTTTTGCGGCTTTAAGCAAATATGATATCATCTAGTGTGTCTCTAGTGATGAATGCTTTGGTGAATTTTAATTGAGTTTTTACAAAATTTTGCATTCCATTCATTTTAAAGTGATGGATAGAGAAACACTTTTCACCTTATCGTCCCATTTAATTTCTGCTCCACTTTCGTTAGTGGGATCGTTTGAATACTTTGTACTTAAAGTAAAATATTAATTCTCCCATAAACGTTGATTATTCCCTTGAATAGTTATGATTTTTACATAACGTGACAATATTAACAAGCTCTGTCCGCGACTTACCGTCGTCTATATAAATATTTGAGTTAATGTTAACGAGCCGACAATGTGGCGACAGTAACTACTATTATCGATTATTCTTTGTTCACGACTTCAAGTTAAAAATATATTTAATAAATAAATGTAGTTAATAGTTTATATATTCTATGTATATTGAAATTTATTTTATTTTTTAACAAACATATAGTCTTCCAAAAAAAAAAATTATGAGAATTGTTGGAAATTTTACCTACTTTAATTTTGTGTACTATGGTATTGAATAAACGCTTCCTATCTGAAATATAGGCAAAAAACTGAAAAAAAAGTCAAAATTAACACAAAAAGTGTCCAGAAAACAAATATTCCGTTAACATTTTTGTTACCCAAACTTTAAATTCGTGTTCATTGACCCAAAAAATATGCCTGGGGAGAAAATCAAAACTTCTGAACCCCACTTTTTTTCTCATATATCATCCAGTCGAGTATCTAACAGTGTCACGGTTAGTCTTCCCCAAAAAACAGTATATCTGAAAAATTTAGGCAATTTTGTCTACTTTAATTTTGTAGTACCTAGTGAACAAAATCTTATTTGAAAAATATTATTCACTTTATTGTGTCGTTTTGTTGGGTTGGGTTGGGTTTAAAATGTAAAAAAAACGCACGCTAACACTTAGCCACTCCAATGACTATAAATATTAAACGAATATATCATTACATTATAAAAAATTATCGATAAAACACGAATAAAATGACATTTTCTAAAAATGATTCCTAGCTAGATCGATTTATCGCCACCGAAACCCCCTATATACTGAATTTCATGAAAATCGTTGGATATATATATATAAGAATTGTTCATTTAAAGATATAAGATAAAATGGTCTTGTTGAAAAAAATGGCTTCTCTTCTAAGATATAGGCCAAAAACTGAAAAAAGTGTTAAGTTTTTCTTAAAAAGGGTCCAGTAAACAAAGTTCCGGGTAAAACTTTTTCCCGCTTTAAATTCGAAAATATGGAGGGTGAAAAAATCAAAACTACAGCAAAAATTTTCTGAGAATTCTTATATATCTAGCTTACAATAGTAGAGTAAAAGGCAATTGAGATTGTATGACTAGTTCTAAGATATCTATCACTTAAAGATAGAACTCCAACAGATATGTGAAAACTACGCATATTATTATAAAATAGACCCAAATTTCAATAGATTCGCAAATTATTCATATAAAATTACGCTTATATATAATATTTTATCGAAATTAGAAATGAAACTATTTTCTCCATTAATCGTAATTTTTCAAAGAGATAATTTTTATTGGAGTTTTTTAAGATTTTTATGGTTTTTCATAAAATTTCGTAAATTCTTTATATTCATTATAATATGCTTTTTCGTCAAATTTCCATGTTTTAGCTTTGAAATTTCTATTAAATTGTTCTTTGTTAAATTAAATTTCTTTTAAAAATGTTATATTTATTGTAGTGTTCGCATTTAATTTTATAGTTTGTTGATCTATGTCTTTGGACAATTTTGGTTAGCAACTAATCCTCCACAAAATTTGAACTTGATTATAGGTAGGTATAGCGTAGGTATTTCAAAATTTAAAAAAAGCATTCATTACACATTTTATAAAATCTTGTCACTGTTACTGTAAATGGGAATTTTATCTCAATAAAATCTGCCAAATAGCATACGGCCTCCATATACAAACATAAAATGCCTAAATATAAAATTAAAAATTTATGTATATTTCAAATTTTTTCGAGAAACAATCTTTAACAAACTCTATGATGTTGAGATTATAATTCTTTTGAGAAATGACATTGAGAAATCGGAATTCTACTTATCAGATATCTCTTTGACTTATTATTAATGAGATTAACAATTGCATTTTATATGTGTTATCAATTTTCTTTTGAAAAACTTCTTTTGTTTTATGTTAATTATTTAAAAATATATAAACTATGATAATAAATAAATTATTTTGTTATTTAGAATTAAAGAATTTTGATGATTTTGCGTTCGTTGTTTATATTTTTTCTAAAAATAATAAACAATATATGTTAGTAAAACATGAATTATTGTTTATAAATTTTTTATTTAATTAGACCATTTAAATATTGCTACGTATAAAAAATATATAACATTACCCAAAATTTTGAAAATAATTTTTTTTGTGTTAACATTTAATTAATTCCATTTTTTTCTGTTTTTCAGGCTGAATCTGAAGTAGCTGCCTTAAACCGTCGTATTCAATTATTGGAAGAAGATTTAGAACGTTCAGAAGAACGTTTAGCCACTGCCACAGCTAAACTCGCTGAGGCTTCACAAGCCGCAGACGAAAGTGAACGGTTAGTATTTTAATTTTTGAAAGAAAGAAGTTAATAATATTTTTTTATTTTCATAAAAAGTTCTCACTTTTAAACCATTTTTTATAGCGTTACGTTTTTACTCTGGTCATAAATTGTGAATAAAAAATATTTGATCTAATTTATTTGACTTTGAATTAAAATAAATCTTTTTTTATTAAACAAATTTAATTAAAAGCGTGCCCGAAAGTTTTTTTTATGAGCTACTTACATCCAAATGAGCTAATTAGATTTTAATTTGCCTTTACGAACTGTATACAGTCGTTTCTTTACACAATTTACAAATTTCTTGGTTATTCACTAGATATTGTGACATCAACATAAAACAACAACTTGGTAAAAGTTACGCATAATGATATTTTAGCGCTACGAAAACGTTTTCAAATCGTTGAAGGGAGGTAGTGGTTTTAGTACCATTAATAAATATTCTTATACCCTTTTGTATAAATTCGCGCTAATATTATAATATATTTTTTTACTGTAATTATTGAATAATATGTTAATATTTAACCGGAAGTAATAAGATTACAGGATGTTTAATTTATTTGTCATGGAACAACAAATAAATAGTATATTGTAGGAGTGAGTATATATATATATATACATATTATCCATTAAATATAGGTTAAAAGTTCGAAATATTCACATGGTCTTGCATTGTGTCGTCCAATAAACACAAAAAATCGATTGTGAATTGTTAAAAAAAAAGGAATGGAGTCAATGATTCTGACTTGAAACGATTTTTTTTACTTTTAATTGACATAATTACTGATTCTTATTTTAAGACAATGGTATAGTCTGTAGAGTATACTAAATCTGTCGCCGTTCAAGATTTATTTGGGTTTACAGCTACAGCACCCATTAATCACACGTATAGTTAATCACACACGCGTGATTTAAATCAGTCAATGGTGTCTAACGGATAAAAAATCTGTAATTATTAGAAATTTTATGGCCGGGCAAGGTACGGTCACCTAGGTACTACAGAAGTAATACATCCAAATTAAACAAGTGTTTCAAGTGTGTTTTATAGCAGAATTATAATTCCAATAATCAGATTATGTAAGAATTTAGTTTAAGTAGAGTAATATATGTATAGATATTTCTATGTTTTTTATATCCGTTATTATGACTCATTTTTAAGACTTGAGATTTTGAAATTTATGCTACGCATTGTAGATAAAAATTATATGTAAAATGTGTGTTTCTTGTTATTTCTAAACCCATTTTTTCGATCTGTAATTGAAAAAACTAATTATCACTTTTCTAGAAAAGCATTTATATTTTTATTGTAAATCTACCATTGTGATTCCTCTTTAACAATTGACAGTGAATGGTACGTAGGAATACTCATATATACAGCGCCTTAGTTTGAGCTATCATTTTATGGCCTTCTAAAATTTTAACTATGCCACTTAAATTAGAAAACGCTACTTGGAACCTTGATTAGTTTGAAAAGTTTGATTAGTTTATTTTGAAAAATGATATCATGTTGTTTCATGCCTCAAATTCCCCAAAATGGAATTTCATCAAAATGTTACATATGTTCATAAATTTTTGCCTTGATTTGATCATAAAAGGAACAAATAAATTTTACAAGGTTCCTTGTCGATTAAAAAAGTGACCTTAAATTGTTTGCCAAGATACTTAAATCCTACTACCGTGTGAAAAAGTTTCTTTTTATATGAGTTTTTTTATGAAGCTCCATTCAGTAATCTGATCTGTTAGAATTAGAGTAATACATTTGGGGAGAGTATATTTTATTTGAAGCTTTATTATTACGGGTAATCCAAAATACTTCAAATATTTTTCTAAAATTATTAGTCTTATTTAAATAATTATTTTTTTTAAATTATTTCCATTTCTGAGTCATATACCAAAATTAATAAGGCCGCTCCACGTCAAATAAAATATTCATAAAAAAAAAAAAAATTATTACAAATACCATTAATAATTAAAAATTATCATTAAGTAAACATTCATAATATAAATATATAATAATAATTATTTACGGACTTGTTTTTATGATAAGATTATGATTTATAAAATTTTTAAATAGGTAAAAAAAATAAATAAATAAAAGTTTTTAACGTTTTCAAAAAATTCATTACATTTTCGACTTCTTTTATTTTGAAGATTTATTACTTAGTCTGTTTTTCCAGCTCAATTATAAAACATAAAATTTTATTTTTCAATTATGCATAAAGTTTTTATTATTAAATATTGGTTTAAGTGTTGTTTCTTTATCAAATTGGAAGATAACATTTGTGGTAGAAAATAAGATTAATTTTTTTGCTATCAGGAATATGTGTTAAAATTATCGTAATCGAATAGCTACTTCAAGGGATTTACATATTAATTAGAAATTATACTCAATGGAAAAAACTACTTTGAAAGAACATTTTTTAATTACTAATATTAAGTTTGGGAATCTTCATTGATTCTATTTATAAAGAGGATATAACTTTAGGTAGATATCTGGTACAATGTGTACCGACACGCGCTCAGCATAACTTAATCTAAATTATCCAGATCAATGTTGTCCAATAGCATTGATTACCATCCTAATTGCGTTTCCAGATTCCCAAATTAAAACTATAAGTTTTGGGGATCTTCATTGATTCTTCTTATAAAGAGTATATATAACTTTAGGTTGATATCTAACGCAATATGTACAGATACGCGCTCAGTGAAAATTAATCTAAATTATCCAGATCAATGTTGTTCAGTAGCGTTGATTACCATCTTAATTACGTTTCCAGATTCCCAAATTAAAACTATAAGTTAAAAAGAAAATCATTGGCTGACAGATTTAAAGCGCTTATTAAAAGAGGTTGATCGCCCGCTTATCTATATTATATATTATTACATTTTCTTATTTATACGTAAATCCTTATGCAAGGTAGACTTTCAGTATATCACCAGAAAACAAAACATATTTCGAACTGTAAGTAAATCAATTGTCTTTATTCAATTGTATTATTTGAGACGTTTTAGCATTCTTTGAAATTGAAATCATACATTAACTTGAAAAAAACCCTATTAAATTAGTTTCCTGAATCCAAAGTAGTTTACATGTGTGAATGTTTTCAACTGGCGTACACTTGTCAAAGATGTTCTAGTACATCTCCCACATTCATTTTGCTCGTATGACAGTCGGCTGGATTTTTAGTTTTGTATAAAATTCTTCAATTTATGATCTGAACACTAAAATAATCCATTGTCTTCTGATTAATTTGTAAATTCCTTTGTAAAGTGGTTTCACATCGTATTTATAGTTCTTTTATCTATTAAATACCTTGCCTAGCAATGAAGCTTATCATTCAAGTTCAAACTTACAAAATGACTATTCTTTGATTCCTCAAAATATTTTAAATTGTACAAATTTATTCTATTTTTATTATGAAAAAAGAAATCCTTAATTATCCATAATGAGGAATTTTGAAAATTATCCAATTGGAAGCTTGAAATTACTAAATCCATCAAATGATTTTAAATTGTAAAAATTTATAAGATTTTATTGTTGAAATTTTTAACAAAAAAACAATTTCGCAAGAGAGAAATTTTTTATTGTTCGTAAATTTTAGCACTACTATTAGAGTCAAGGTCATCATATTATAATTTGTATAAAAATGTTGATTTAATACTTTAAGAATTCAATTTATTTAAAATGAAAAAAAGTGAGAATTTTTTTATATAAAAATTTATTGTTTGCATTTTTACTTATAAAATAAGTTCAAGGGAAAAATTAGAATATTTTCATGTATTTTTTATCAATTAAATAAAAATGTTTTATAAATAAAATTCATGTTGATTTAGTTTCAGTATTTGATTATGGTTTTTTTATGCAATATCGTTATGATTGAATAACCGTCTGTAATATATTTGGAATGAGGGATACCACTTCCGATTTTACATAGGAAATGGTATGAAGAATTGATCGTTTAATTAGATTATAATCAAAAATCCTATTATTTAATCAAAAACTTACATTTTTATCAAATTTCACGTTGTCAGCCATTTTACTATAAAGGCAGTCAACTTCTTAGAGTTGCGTTACTATAAAATTTGAAGGATTGGATAAAGATTTTAGAAATTAATAAAGATAATATTAAGAAACTTTAATAAATTCTTTCAGGGGAACGTTCTTCGAAATTAAAGCTTTGAAAGCTACAAAAATTATAACAGTACCTTGCTGCGTTATGAAAAGTTAAGATTGTTAATATACGATTAAAATTTCCAACCATCATTTAATTCAAAACCGGACGGACGATTAATTTCCAGGTTTGAATAGCCTGTTTATTGAAGGGGAACTATCCATCCTTTTCACTCACTCTCCAAATGTACTATTATTGGATAAAACCTTTATCAAAAATTTGCTTAAATTCAAAACAATTGGAAACTTTTGCATTTTTTAAAACATTCCACGATGCCAATTACGATGGGGCGAAAATACAAAATTATTTATTAATTTTTGTAAAATAAAATTACACTTATCATTTGTCAGTACTGACATCGGAACCTTAAATTGTTTTTGAAATATTTCATGAAATATTCTATATTTTTTCTTTATATTTTCTCACCATAAATCAATTTTCTTTTTATAAATAACATTTATTAGGATAAGAAAAGCATTGGAAAACCGAACTAACATGGAAGACGATCGAGTTGCTATATTGGAGGCTCAATTAACACAGGCAAAATTAATTGCAGAGGAAGCAGATAAAAAATACGAAGAGGTACTTTTAACTACTCAAAAACCTACCTCTAAAAAATAAGAAAATTTTTAATCAAATCACATAAAAAGAGTTTTAAAACATGGCGAATTTTAGGCAACGAATTCTCAATAGAATTGCTAATAGTAATAAGTGCGCGAAATTTCTAAAATCACACATCTTATACGGCGGATTTTTCCATCTGCCTGTTTTCTGAATTTATATTGCATATACTTTAATATATAATTTGTTGTACCTTACCATTCTTAAAGAATTCATCGATCGGCCATTTGACCCCTTATTCTAAAGATTCAATTTCGTACAATCGTTGTCGAAATATATTTAGTTAATCATAATATACAAGCATCTAATCAATTTTTAAGATTAAAAAATTGTTTACGAGCAAAAATAAATTTTTAACTTTATTTAATTTCGAAATTTATGTGATTTGATTACATTTCTAGAGAAATTATTTAGTAGAATGAGAGAGATATGGTTTAAATTTGAAAGATGGGTAGTAGTTTTTTCTGGCGTTTCAGGATTTTACAGCGGCAGCTTAAGGAGTTATTGCTGTTTAGGAGCAGTGAATGCAGAGCTGATTATCTTTATTTTAAAATTTAAATTATGTTATTTTTGAGACATATCAAATAAATAACATAATTTATATACCACGTCCCATCTTTTTAAATTTTAAGAATTTTTGTTTTTATATTTTGATAATTGTGTTAACGTAATATGCGTATTTCTTAGTGCTCGCAAAATTCTTGAGAATCGTTCATTAGCCGATGAAGAGCGTTTGGATGCTCTTGAATCACAATTGAAAGAAGCACGTTTCCTCGCAGAGGAAGCTGACAAGAAATATGATGAGGTGCCTCCTTAAATTTGTTTGTGTGCAGTGTGTAAATTTTTTTACATATGACAACAGATTTCTTTTAAAAAAAAGATTCTGTTGAAATTAACATAATGATTTTTTCTTGTTGCAACTAATTTTTAATAATTAACGAAGTCTTCTACACGCCGATTCGATGACGATTAAAAAAAAAATGTTGTTGAATCTCACAAATGTGTAAAATAATTTTTTTATGATACCATGGAACATGTTTTCGTGTTATGACATGAAATTTACGATGTGATGTTTTGGACGAAAATAACTTGTGCGTGAATAATAAGTCTCTTGTTATTAATTAAATAAAATTCGGGTGATAAGTGTGGTTATATTCTATTTAATAAAAAAAAATCTGTTCTTAAAAAATTTTCTTCAAAAAAAAAGAAAAAAAAAGTGTTTTTCTGTAATATAGTGTAAAAAAATATATTAACAAATTAAACATTTTTATATATTTTTGTTGGTTATATATTTTAAATATTTTATGGTTAATTAATTCATTAAATATGAGAATTCAGGGAGAATTTGTTTAGATTTGTTGATAATTTTGTAAATTTAAATGATGAAAAAAAAAATTATTAAGGCATAGATTTGTAAGTGGTTCTTGAAGAAACAAATACTATTAGATTTTTATTTAAATTTTGTATTTTATAATTTAAAACAATTTTGTTCTAAATGAATATTGAAAAATGCAATTAAAAATAGTTGTTAAGTTAAATAAAGATGGCAGCTCTTTATGTACGATGAACTATATATTATATGTAAATGATGTTTTTTTTTACATAATAATATGTATTTTTATTAGTGAGTTCATCCTGCATAGAATATGGTATCAAATTGTGTAATTGTCGATGTTATATTTCAAATATTAGTTAGAAAATTTAATTAGAATAAAGGACTATTTGTAGTCTCGATTGATGGATTCAATTATTATACAAATGCATTTTTAAATTATTTTGATTAGTCAAAACTCAAATTTTTTTATTTCTTATAAATTTTTTTATTTTTATAAATCTATTTCTATGGAATCAAAATTATATTTTTAATTAAAAAACGCATTGAGATAGCGAAGGGTAAACTTATTCATAAGTTGTACATTTTCTATTCAAAATGCATTGAGATTGTGAAGAGATGTACTTCCATTTTACACCATCAACTGATGGCCAAGAAATGGGGTACTTGCCAGATAAGCACAAGCAGTTTTGGGTTCTTTTCCTTCACAGATATGTTTATTTTTTTTTACCAGTTTGCCGCATAAAATTCTCAATATATTTTAAATTATGATTCCAATAATTTAATTTAAAACTTTCGAATAATATAAGAATTAAAAAATCGAAAGAGATTCAATAAATCCCCCATCCGAATACTCCTTATCATACGATTTGACAGACAAATATGATCAAATTGAATCAGTGCGTCATATTATGTTAGTATAATGCATTCTATTACTCAAGTATTATTACTTTGATCCGTTAAAATCGTTTAAATTTCTTAAGTTTACCTATAGGGATCATCCACATTACTGTAAATATGGTAATGCAGATCCCTAATCGATATTTTAAAAACTTATTAATATGATGAAATAATATTTCATACAACCTTCTTTTTGGCAAGCTGGTCTCTCGTCTTTAATCACTTGTTCCACGTTAAAACTGACCTCTTTATTAGATCTGTTTCCACTTTCAATTTTACTAATCATTATAAAATTGATATTTAGTACCCAAATTCTAATTTAAAGGTATTATTTTTCAAAATTTTAGAATAAGAATCAATTTTTCATATAATTAAGTTTGATAAATCGTCATGAAAAAATGCATTGTAATTAAATAGAACTGTAATAAAGTTTTGTTATGCCTGAAGGCATGATGTAAACAATGAATTGAATGCCGTTGTACTTGTAATACACAGACAATACGTTGCAAATCGCGTGGTCTTTATGTGTGGTATTTCATGATATTATTATGAAGGTTGTTTATAAAAATTTTGACAAATCGTGCATGATTCGTGATAAGTTCGTTTATGGAGCCGAACAATCAACACCAATTATTAATTAATTCGTATGTTGGTGTAGTCTTACATAATTATCCTGTAAATTATATTTTAAATTTATTTATCAGTGCATAAAATGGAATTATTGAACCTTTCAAATTGCAAACAGATTTTATACGTAGAAATTTTGTGTAAGCAATATGCGTGATTGAGTAGATATCAATATGGTCCGGCAGTCGAATAGTATTCACGCCGTAGCCGTAACTATCTCAGCGTTGTCAAAACTTAAAACTACGCGGCTTGAACGTGAGGGGATATCAACAATTCGGATTGAACGATAGCCTAGTATACCAATAGGCAATAATACCGTCAGAATACCCGTTCGAGTTCAAAAGTTTACAGATCTCCCTTAAAGTCTGTTTCGCTAACGCTGAAAATGGCCGAAGTGGACTTTAGAGACAGACTGCTTTTCTCTCGGATAGTTTTATATAGCCTGTTCGAGAGTCGATTCCGCTGGCAATCTTTTTTATATTAGCATATGAGAGCCATTCCGTTCTCGTTCTTTTTTTGGACAATTTTTTTTCTACTAAAAACATGATACCACACAAAACAGCAGTTAGTTTTCAAAAAATAATCTTTAATAGAAATTTAATAATGGAAATTTATATTTAATAAACAATTTGGGATCGTCTCTTAACGCACTACAGTGGGCTATTAAGTCAATATCTGTTCGTATAGAAATTAATGCAGTGAATGAATGTTAAGTCGATCCTACCCTAAACTTACACCTGAGTTTTTAGAAATAATCTGTACTTCTTTACAAATATTTTAAAGTAGAAACATTTATATTTTTATATATAACGAATAAACTTAAAAACTACTGTACCTATTTGAAAAATTCTTTCATCGTTGGGAAGCTACATTATCCCAGACTGACAGGTTACTTTTTATCCCTGTATTCCCACGGGCACTATACGGTCGAAACCGAGTGATGTCCACGGAGTTTTTATAACGGCAATTTCATTTGTTCGATTTACAGCTCAAAAATTTATATAATATTGGTTTGAATAACTTAAATTCAATAAGTGAAAAAGTCTCTTTAAGTGATGCTAGGATCGTTTCTTGAGATCTCAGTGTGTGTACATATAATTTTCTGCTTTGATTGACTCACTGTTTCATTTTTTTTTTTTTTTTATTAATACCCAATCCATAAAAAAAACTAATACCCAAAATGCAATTTTCAATATTCATTCAATTATAACATATGGGAAAATACCCTCAAACAATTGAACAAATTTATTAACTAAAAATATTAATAAAAAAATTAAATTGATTAAATTTCCAAGAAAAATAAAATTAAATACATAGTTTTAGTTTTTAAGTAAGATTTAAAAAAAATTTCATTTAAATTAAAAATAATACAGTTTTTTAATAAAAAGAAAATAAAAAAACAATTGATGACGACTTTCAAATAAAAACAACACACATTTATTCATCAACAGTGAAAATATGAAAAAAATTATTTTTCACAATTCACAATTTCGTTGATTTTGTTTTAAAACCATGTTTTTTCGAAAAATATGATGCTGAAACCATGTGTGGTGAAATCCATCCAATGAATCTAGGGTGCCATTATACACTAAAGTATGTATTAGTTTTGAAACCATCTAAAAATATGTTCCATGGTTTCTATATGGCCTACTTGGAATAAAAATTTTTTTAGATTTCTCATTGTAAATGGATTTTTAGATTCCACAAAAACTTTTTTTTAATGAAAACATTTCAGTCTCTATAAATAAACCTTTATAGTATGTAAGAAGGGTCAAATAAAACAACCTTCTCAATATCTATACATATTTTTTGTTTGTTAAGAATTTAATTTTGTCGAAATTAAAATTTCTGTAGCTCACAGGATATATAGCTATTTCCAGCTAAGTATTTCAATCTGCAGAACAAATTTAGGCCAAATCATAGACCCTGTTAGGAATCATAATTTGCAACCAGAGGCTTAAAAAATTAATTGATTTGGTTCATTTGACAATCCAATTGATAATTGTTAAAATATAATATTTTCACCGTTTTTTACAGACTTAATTTATCTATTAAAAATTTCAATTTTGCAAGAAATTCAAATTAAAAATTCCAATCTAAACTACAGCTTTCAAAATGATAACATATTCTTAGGCTCAATAAATCATTTAGGAATTTGAGTTTTATTTCATATTAGACTTTCAATGAGCTAAAAGCTTTTAATTCACCCAAAGAAGGAAAATTCACACTTGCTTTGATAATAATTCATTTTCAATTGAATGAATACGGTACGAAAAATGACATTATCAAAGGGTCTATAGACCTAAAAACTTAAAATCTGAAGGAAAATCATTTTTAGGATTCTGTAACTGTAGGTTTATTTCAGTAGTTTCAATTAAAATACTTCAAGAGATAACTTAATAGGATATCGATTTAATAATTTCCTTTATGTTTTTTTCGATTCATTTGATAATGAGTTTTAAAAACAGTAGAAATGCGTATTTTTCTAATCCGCTGTCAATTTAAAATAAAAAATAAGTTTTTGTAATTTCTTTTCTATCCAATAATGAAAATATTTACATTAACACATTAAGTTTGAAACAAAATTTACTTCAAGGTCAATCTATATCTTAATTACAAAATCGATTTAGATAAACAGTTCAGTAAAAGTAAGTTTTAACTAACACTAAATCCATCAGGGTAAACACTTGAGATCATGTTTTCAACCTCTCTTATCACGAAGAAAAAAGCATTAACTACCCTAGTCCCCGGCATCTATCAAAAAATTATAGAGCATAAAATTTTACATAAAAAACAAGTAAAGATAACTGAGTTAATTGCAAACTTGTATATTGAGTAACAAAAGGTTTTTATTTGGCTAACGGAGCTAGGACATCCAGAAATTGTTATTTGTATGTTTATATATGTGTGTATGCTCCACAAATCACAACGATGCTAGATGGTAATAATCTAGACGCTCTAGCTTAGTTGTCTTTAGTGATAGCTTAAAAAGAGACAATCTTAATTAAAATTTTTTGCTCTATTTTTTTATTCAAAACTTTTTTCTGTAACTCTTACTTCTTTTGAGATATGAGTATATGTGAGATATAGACGCCGAAGATTAAGATAGTTTTTAATAATTTCTTATGACCGACCCGCGTGCTTAAAAACATAAAGTGTCAAGCTTTCATCTTACTGGAAGCAATCAATATAAATTAAAAATTTCGTTTACTCTGGACTAAAAGCCAAATTGATATTCAATAATAGATAAAACCATTTACAAGGAAATTCTATTAAAAAGAAATTTTTATTTTAATAATTTACAATGTATGACTGACTGGGTGTGTAAAGGAGACTGAAGGCTTTCAATTAACGAGAAAAGGAATTTCAACTTGGTGTTTTTTTTGTGTGTACTAACGATCGATTAAAGTGTGATTGTGTTCGTGTAAATTTTTAATAATATTGTTCGAATAACGAAGTTTTTTGCATGAATTTATTTGAACCATAATCCTAAAAAATTTAATTTATTGTGGCGCGGTATTGTTTTATCCTCTTCTGATACACAAAAATATCTTCAAGATAAATTTAAATAGTTACAAATTAAATATCAATTCGATAATTAATAAATTTTTAATATATATTAGATATTGAATCCAGAAATCGATATTGTATTCATAATTAAATAATTTTTTGATATGGATTATTAGTAAATCGATCTTGTATTCAATAAGGTGATCAGGCAATACCCAATTTTAGTTACTTTCAAATTAAGGGTTTTGCATTGAAAATAATTTTACAATACACGATAAACAAAATATAATTTTCTAGAAGCAAACGAAAAAAATACTCTTGGATATTTTACCGAAAGCTAACATCAAATATTGGAAAATCAGAGTGTCTACTGGTCAGAAAAATGGAATAGTCGGGGAAAATGACAAATTATGCAAATAGCCAGGGAATTAATTTTTTTTTAGATTTTAATATTTTTCGGGAATCGTATAATTTTCGTTTGTGCCCAAAAACTTCAAGTCTGCTTTATTTCTTATTATTTAATTGGCAGATCCTTCAATAATAAATACAAAAATTATTTAGTATGTGATAAAACCTGGTGACCGTTGTCCGATAATATTAAAATTCCAATTTTTTGATTGTTGGACAACGGATAATCGGTTTTATAACGTATTTGACAAATTATTCTTAGCATTTGTTATTGAATAATTTTGCTATTACATTAATAAATAAATAAATATTGGCTCCGAAAAATAAATCGTCCCACTTTTTAGAATTTTCGTGGAGGAAAAAAAGTGTTGTACTGGCCATAATTAACATAAAAATATACCCATACAAATATGTATATGCCAGACATAAAAATAAATCTTTCGAATTAGATAAGTTCGCAAACACGAGAGAAAATTTTCGACTTGGAATTTTTTTACATAATTACTCGAAATTTGTTTGGGAATAATTTTTTTTTCAATTTAGGACTTGGCAAATGCCGAGTCAACTTCTCATTTACCAAATTTTGATTGTTCTTCATTCTTTGCCTTGATAAAAGTCTTAGTAAAATTCATCCTTTAGTCTTGCAAATCAATAAGGGCTCGACCGTTGAATCACAAATCTTTGAAATTCATTTTAGTTTTACTTTGAAATAACGAACGTTCATATTCTGATCCCATCATTTGATTGCCAATTATGCGAGAAATAATTCGCATTTATGTATCCGTGGCGTGAAATTTAGACAAAAATTTTCTATGGAGATTGAACTCGTCATTACACAAAGTATTTCAAGCGTTTATGTTCTCGCTTTACGAAATATTACTAGCTACAAACCAGACTCGTAAAACTAAGCTCCATGGACACAAGCACAAAATTGATCTCTTACAATGCAAAACCCAAAAATTAATCGAAAAATATTATCTGCTCTTACATTTAATTGGTATTTCAAAAGCGTTTGTTGTTAAACTGAAATTTATGTGAAAATTTGTATAATATAGGTGGCCCGTAAATTGGCCATGGTTGAAGCTGATCTTGAAAGAGCAGAAGAACGTGCCGAAGCAGGAGAAAAGTATGAATTCCACTTATTTTCTATACACTTCGATTTGTTTGTAGTTTTCTAAATTTTAATTTGCTTTTGTGATTTGCAAAATTTTAAACTTATAATTTTAAGAGCATCGGTGGTTATGTGTCACTGTTATTATTGCTGTTGTCACATTTAATTTCGGCATATTTTCTTGCACTGTAAACGGAGGCTCTTCAATGCGAGCACTCAAAACAAAAAAGGAAATGTTTCTTGAAGAGAGTCTTGTTGTTCCAGAAAATGTTTTCCAGTTGTTACAGATTAATGTTAAAAATTTTATAATTTATTTGCATGTAATTGTGTTGTCGTGTTTCATTTTTGTGTGTGTCTGTGTGTGTTTGATTTAGAAATTGGTATCATAAACATTTTTGATTTTTATTTTTTTTTTAACATAAACGCATGTTTTTGTGTGCTTTTTACTTATTTAGGTGGCAAGAAAACTTGTAATGATGGAACAAGATCTTGAAAGAGCAGAGGAACGTGCTGAATTAAGCGACAGGTTTGTTTGCTTTGCATGGTTTTTCCAAAAATTATATTAAATAATTATCGGATATATATATAAATCTATTTTTTAATTTCCCGATTTGTCTAAAAAAGGTTACCCAAAACCACATCTAAGTTTCGAAAAGTATTTCAACTTGAGTCGTTTAATTAAAACCGATACAAAAAATTATTAGCATTAATTCCCCAAGCTCTTTATTATTAAATTCGATAGATTAATTTTTCTAACTTTAATTTTATCATTATGAGTAAAAAAAAAAATTTTGACTTTTATTAAAACAAATTAGAAATCACGATCTCATATATCAGGGCAAGATTGGAAGATTATGGTACTTCTATTCTTAGGAAAATTGCTAGTGTACATTTGAACTTCCTGCATTGTCGCTAATGTAGACATAGTTCTATGATTTCATGTATGATAATTTTATTACAGTACCTTACGCCATGAAGAAAAATGTGTGCTTTAAATGAAGGGATCTTCTCACAGAAGACAGAGACGTTAATAACCTCATACAGATGCTTTTGTATTTTTTTTTTTTTTTTTATAATAATAAAGCATCCTAAATGCATCAAGTTTATCTGAGGATATAATAGTCAAGTCAATGCACGGTTTTTCTAGCAATTCTAACAAACAGCATTGATTAGCTATTAAAATTTAGCGATAGGTTCTACTTACCGTCTACTTCAAAGTTGTGAATGTGTCGAGGGTTGCTTTTCTCCGGTGGAGGACGCCACTACTTCCACTAGGGATGGATAGATTGATTAATTCTAGACACAACTTTTCATCCTAAAGTTTCTATTTTATATCCTCTTAACAATAAAACGATATCTCGATCGATATATCTAGTTTTTGAGAAGTCAGATTCTCTGGAGATGTCAAAAATAATTTTCCACTTGAGCACCCTGTATTAGATTTTTTAAACTTTAATTAAAAGAAAAAAGTAGATTTAAATATATCATTTAATTAAAAATAGACAATTTATCAGTTGACATAAAAAAGCAGTTAAATTTATAAAATTATACTTAATTAGTTGAAATAGAATAAAGTTCTACAATTGATTCGTTTTTTAAATATGCTTTAAAAATTTAAATTAAATGCGCCAAGAATTTACAAAATTTTCCATTTAATAAAATGACGCTTAAATAAATTTATATTTAAAAATTAGATATTTGACTTAAAGCACTTAATTTGTAAAGAATTTTAATATTTTGATAAGAAATAGCTCGATTGCAACGAATAAAAGTCTGCGATAACACGAGCGTTCAATTTGCTTACATTATTGGAGATATGTTTTATTACCAATTTAGGAATAGTCTCACGATCCTTATAAACTGATATGAATTTTACAAACGCCAATTTAAGTTTGATTGATACTTTTTTGTGCATAATAAATGCTTCAAAGATCTAATTTTTTAAACAAAAATTTTATATTTAAATTCTTAAATTAAAAATTAACAAATTTTGAATATAAAACATCAATTAATAAAAGTTATTTTTCTACAGCAAAATTGTTGAACTTGAAGAAGAACTCCGAGTTGTAGGAAATAACTTAAAATCACTTGAAGTATCTGAAGAAAAGGTCAGTATAAAAATTTATAATATTGGAATTCAGTGCCATATTATAATTTCCCTCTAAACAAATTGTAATTGAAGTCAAAAAATTCACTTAAGTTTCAGAGAAAAAAAACTTTTTACTTAAATAAAATTCATTCAACTCCAAAAACTAGAAAGTTATCGTTTGATGCTTCAAATAGAATTCGTATTTCTAAAAAATTACATTTTGTTTGGAATGAAAAAACTATTTTCGATATAATATTTATTTTAGATCTTTATAAACCTTTGGCAAAGAAATTAATCTGTCTCTTTGGAATCTCTTAATAAAATCGAAGTATAATTCGTTTCATGAAGATACGTTTAATGTTCATTTTCAGTTATGCTTGAATGCCAGAAAATATGATAGCAGGAAGTTACACATTTTCAAAAAAAAATACCGATAACTGAGTTTGTTATTCCGGAAACACAATTGATAATATGTGTAACAACAGTATAAACTAAGTGCATAAAAATGTGCTCGTTTCTTGCCTAGCTATCTAATAAGTAGAGGAAAAAACTTTCTATCTGCCTCATAAGATGTAGAGATTTTAAATTGTCCACAGAAGAGTGATTCGGCTGATTTTACAAATTCAACCGAAGGTTTATAAAGTCCAAATAATTAAAAATTATAATTTCAAAATTTAATCCAAAAAACTAGAAATAAAAATAATTGCATATATTTAGGCCAACCAACGTGAAGAAGAATACAAAAATCAAATTAAGAACCTTACAACCCGTCTAAAGGAGGTATTATTTGCGTACCCCATCAATTAAATTTTTGTTTTCCAGTATTGAAATTAACAAACCTCTTTAAAACCTCTGAAACATGCTTAAGTGTGTGATTGTTGTATATTTTTTTTTTTTATAGATGTCGAAATCCTAAAATCTCTAAAAAAATTTAATTTTTTTTAGTTTTAATAAAAAATGTTTGTTTTTATTTTTTTGATTACTAACATGTTTGGATCAACTTTAGGCAACACAAAGGGAAGAAACATTCGAAAGTCAAGTGAAAATTTTAGATGCACAGTTAAAAGAGGTAAATTTTTCTAGCGCAGACAATGAAGATTATCATCGATTATCTCTTTTCTTTATTCGCTTCCATTTAGTTTTGTTTCCAGTGCTGTTGTGTATAATTTAGAGGGAGAGTCTTGTACGGGAAAATTCTTTCATGCTGTTATTTGTGTATTTTTCCTCTGTATTATTGTGCCCATTGTAAAAGAGCTGCGCCCATTTATTTATGTAGATAAACTTTATTGGAAATCATAGAAAAAATTTGAACAAAACTAAATAATTTAAAATAAGTTTCCAAAATAAATCAAACATCTGATCTTTTATAGTCAAATTATCTATAATTTTCAATATTGTTTATTTAAAAATTGTGTAACTAATTTTCCCCTCAAACTCTTAGTAGTTAAAATTCTTCTTGTTTTGATCCAAAAGTAAACAATTTTTTTTTTTTTTATTATATCCTACACAGGCTACGGCCACCAAAGAATTTTGTGAAGATAAAATTCAGTCTATTTCTGATAAATTAATGGAAGTAAGTTTTCGTTTCCAAACCACATTACACAAACAAAGAAATGCAATGAAATTTTGTTTAATTTCACCATTTTTTTTGTTGCAAACTTTTTTTTAAAACAATCCAAAAATTTAAACATTTTTCTAGAGCACATAACTATACTCACTTAATTTTTGCCTCATTTCCTTTTTTGGTTTATGATCACAAAATTTTAACAAACACAATTTAAATACTCATTATATTATATGGGTTTTTTGGTTTGGTCCCAAAATATTAAAAAGCGGATATTTGGTTTTTATGAAATAGTTAATGCTTGAAGAGTGTGTCTAAAATGGAAGTTCGGTATTTCCAATCGGATTGGCTTTGTAATACATGAACCGAGGTGTATGAAGCTTCTCGTAAGAATAGCAAAAGCTAACTGCTAACTTTTTTTTATAAATAATTAGATTTTTCAACAGTTATATGTCTTAACATTCAAATTGTGGTCAGTTTTAAAGTATGTTAAGGGACATCTTTACGGAAATTATTAAGACTGAGCTATTGTAATTTTAAGTACCCGTTTAGTATTGAAATAAAGCTGACACTGTTTGTGCGTATTTGTGTTTAGTTGCTAGAAAAGTAGATGGCATTATAAGCTGTAAATCTTTTTGGTAATATCGAATAAAAAAAATAACTCGCGGATTTTCCATCAAAACGAAGAAGCACCAGCAAGAATGAAGATGTCCCTATATTGACAGTTATATCAAAGCTTATTTAATAATCACGGAGAAACATTTTGACTTACTCCTTTTTTTTTTTTTTCATACTTTTGAAGTTTTGACTTTCGATTGTAATTACAATTTTTGGGTCACGTAATTTTTCTAATTTTACTGGACCTTTAGTCTTGATAAAAAAAATATATTCTCGAATAAGACACAATCAGTAGTAAGTTTACCATAAAGTTTCAAAGTGAGACCAAACCTAGATACATATCTTAGCATTTACAAAATTTATCCAAAAAAAAAAAAAGCTTTACTTTGTTAATTATGGGCACAATAACTTAATATTGCTTTTTTTTTCTTTCCTTATATTCTTGCTACATCTATCTATCTATCTATCTCATTTTTCATTTTGGGCAATTTTCTATTATTTTTTTCACATTTTCATTATTATATAAGATTAAATGTAGATTAGGGTTCTCGGGTCTCAAATAAGCATGATGTGATTGGTGTGTGTCTAGGTAAGTACAATGCATGATGGGTGTAATTGATGATAACATTGTAACTTAATGTAGAATGTTTTTTTGTTGAATTTTCATAACTTTTCATGTTCTTTTATATTAAAATAAGCTATCTCTTTAAAAATAATTAATGCTTTAGAGAAAATTTAAGAATCTTCAAATTATTTTAATGTAAAAATACATGAAAAGATTTATTTTTTAATTTCATATTTTCATTGTATAGAAATTTATTAAAAATTTTACTATTTATTTTAATACAAAAACGTTCACAAATCTTTGTTCTTTGTTAAGAGGGATTATCAACAGCTGTTCGAAGCACGTTGCTTTAATATATATTTTATTTCTTTCAATTTGCGCGTACAAATAACTCAAAAATATTTATCCAAATGTTTTAAAATTTGGTATACATAATATTTACATGGAAACTTGTAGGAAAATTTTTCTAGAAAAAAATTTCTAAGGTAAAATCAAAATTTGATTTTTGATTAGAAATATTTTTCGAGAAATACTCTTCGGCAAACCCTCCGTTTTCATATCAATATCATGCATACTAAATTTCATTAGATAAGTATTTGTGCACGTATTCATAAAATTCTCTACCATTATTCAATTAAGTTACCGTTTGTTATACTCTTTTAACGTATATTAAAAATGAGAGGGCACGGTATCTGTATATCGATTTTATTTTTGTCTAGACATTTAGACAATTTTTAGAAATAATAAAAACCTTACGATTATACAGAGTGCTTCGTTAAATTGAGCCATAACTTTTTTAAAGCGAAGTTATAAAAATGCTTAGAAACATAAAAATTTCGTATTCAGTGAATTTTGTTCGTGTAAGAAATACTTTTTTCTTTTACTTTATTACTTTTAAATTTGATCATTGAGGGTTATAATATTCGTGTGTGAACTTTTCGCGAAAATTGATACCCGTATTTATCAATTCTGCATTTAGCTTTTTATCTGTGGATAATACCAAAATTGTTTTTGGGTACCTCGAATCACTGATGATTTTGGTGAACATAACAAAATCACTATTAACTGAATGTTCTATTAACTGATTGAATGGACATAAATCAATAAATATGGAAAAAGCTGATAAATTAATCAAAATGGATAATTAAAAATATAATTATAGACTTGTACTACATGAGTCATACCATTCTTGGGTAATGACCAAAAACCATACAAAAGCTCTTATAAACTGCAAATTATATTGTCAAAAGACCTCAGAACGTTTGTAATCTGGGGAAAATTTACTGACTATTGTAAATAGACAAATATATTCATGACAAGTCAAGTAAAATGACTCATAGAGGACTACTAAAAAGAAATACAATAAATCAAACTGATAACAGTACAAAAACTATAAGAGTTATTGCTAAATCTAACCTTCCTTATGAATCGTCGAATGTCTGATTTTTTGACTCAATCAAACTACTCTGTGCGCTCGAACTTTAGGTTTTCAAGATCAAAATTTCGCTCATTCATAACATTAATCATATTAACCGCTTTGTTTTGAAAATAAAATTAATTTTGAAAATAAAATTGATAATAATATTTCATATATTTTTGTAGGCTGAAGCTCGTGCTGAATTCGCAGAACGTTCAGTTCAAAAACTCCAAAAAGAAGTCGACAGACTCGAAGGTACAATCCATTCACTATATACATTCATTAAAATACACACTCCAAATTCTGATTTATTTACACTCACCATTTTTATTCATTCAAAAATTTTATAAAACTTTTTCCCTCAGTTATAATTTTATTTTGCTACGCCATGTTTTAATTTTATTGTTGTTTGTATTTTTTTCTAATTTTGTTTGGTTTTATTTTTTGTTTTTAAATTGTGTGAATTATCTAACAAATTTACAGATGAATTGTTGGGAGAAAAGGACAAGAATAAGCTGCTCTCAGACGAAATGGAGGCCACATTGCATGATATTCAAAATATGTAATAATTTTGTTGTGTTTGATAACTAAAAAATCGAAAATAATGTGCATTACACAGAAAAAAAAAGCAAAGAAAAATTCTATTTGATTCATTTTCAACAATTTGATTCTTTTTATTTTGGAGCTTAGTTCACGATTATAAAAATGTCCTCGATAGTTTTCTTCTAAAAATTTTCCACATTTGATTTTTCAATAAAATTGAATGTGAATAAATTTTTACCAAAGGAAACTGAATTCGTTGTAAATGAAAAAATGTGCTGATTATTAAAAAAATTAATTCAATACTCAATCACAATTTTCATGTTTTTTTTTTTTTTTTTTTGTTGTGAAAAAAGTATATATAATATCTGGGCTCCGTAATCTATTGTTATCTTAAGTTACATATATGTTTAATTTATGTATATTATGGGTTCGTTCATATGACTATAAAAATTAAGTAAATTCGTTTTTAGGCGCTACAATTTATTTTATAAATACATAATTATAGAAATTATGTATTTGCATTCGCCATTTTTAACTAAACCATGAATGAGTATTGAAATAATTTCGTTTTGTGCGCCCGCCTCCCTCAAATTGAAACAAAAAATTTCAATTATTGTGCACAATATTTAAAATATTTGATTTTATTTGTAAAATTAAGTATAGAAAATAGTATTAATATATATTTAAATAAAAAAAATTATATATAAAAGAAAAATTATATATAATTTTACAAAAAAAAAAAAAAAAAGTAACAAATCGTAAAAAAATTGTTTATTCATTTTTTGCATTATTAATTTTTTTTTTTTTTTTTTGGGTCCTAAATCCACAAAGTTGTGATTGTTTATTAATTAAAAAAAAAAAAAAAATATTTAAAAAATATATAATACTAAAAAGATAATGCACTAACTCGTCAATTGCTTTGTTATTACGTTTTTTTTTATGTCTAACCCGTCCTTGAATGCATTTACAAAATATACATTTATATTATGAATAATAAACAACACACTTGTATAAGCCACCACCATCCATCCAATTTGATCATAGAATTCAATTGATTTTATACTCCGTTTTAGAAGGTTATCTCTAAAATTGAATACATACTGTTTTGCGTTATTCAATTTGAAGGGTTTAAGGAGAGAGGAAAATACTGATACGAATAATGGAAATGTCGTCGTAATCTAGCCCCTCTGCGTTTTTTATTGTTTTTAAAATTATAATATTACTTGCATATCTTTGACCTCGTTGTCCGTTGGTAAATGTTACCATTAATAAACACACCTCTAAATTTTAGTTGGATTAATTATGAATCCAACAACTTTAATTAGCATTCTACTTTCTTATTCACGCTTATTTTAAATTTACAAATATAGGATGATTGAATTGCAACTGCATTTCGATAAAAGATTTTGTACAAACTTACTTCTTCACACGATGTTGAGACCAGAGACCATGCATAAATCCCAAAAATTTTTCCGCTGGTATTATTTCTATTATTACATGCCATACGAATAACACATAATTAAGATATGTTTGTCGATGTCATTGCCTACTACAAGATATCACGTAGCATCTTGTTATAAGAATTGCAGGCTCTTAGAACAGAAATCATATTTGAGACATAACCCACGCTCGCGGATTGCTATTTCATCCGCCTTTACGCCGTGTAATTCAACATTCAGATTAATCTAAATGAATTCAGCAGTGTCAAAACAATTCAATTTCTCAAAAAATTAATTAAGAATCAACCATTGGAATCTTGAAGTATCAAAAAATTGCCTGTAATTTATAAAATATGGTATTATATGCTCTCAGATGCTATAAAACTAATGACTCAATTTTATATTTAACAAAGCCTCAAATTATCCTTCAGAGTATAAAATTAATTGAATAATATAATGGTTAGTTCAAACCAATGAATTCAAGACGTGTGCGTCATTTAATGTGTAATTTTTTGCTATTATATATACAAACAAAATAATTTTATTTTATTCATAAAAATTAATTTATATACAAATCCCAGAAATATAGAAAAAAATTTATATTACTTAAATACGAATTTGCATTTTTAAACTTATTTTTTTTTTTCGAAAAAAATTTGATGAACAAAACAACTATGCCTTAATATTTGAAAGTAGGAAAATAACTAATTGCATAGTGTATATAATATTATATATTTAATTATTATTAATTGTATGCAATATGTGGAGAGTTCAATTTAGGGTGCGTTCTATTCGGAAATGTACAATCTTCCATATTATCGACAATCCATTGGTGTAAAGTTTAATAATTACATAAAAGAAATGCAATAATTATTTCTAATACATATGCAACAAGCAGTAGCCATTGCAAAAATATGAAATAACAAAAAATAATTTTTGATCACCAATACGAATTAAACGCACTCAAAAATTGAAATAACGCAAGTCATATTGTATATACATTCCATTTTTTTATCGATATTTTGCGCTGAACATTCCTATTAATAAAAAGACAAAACAAATACATATATTTAAGTCATTTAAAACGTTAGTCTTAAGACCTAGCCTAATTCTTCCTGACATACGGAAATTTGAAGCTTTCTTTTAATAAGCTAGAACAAAATCGAAAAAATTATAACGTCTGGTCTTTTAAATATTTATTTTATGGTTTCGACAACAAAGTGCTGCCTAAAATAAAGAGATCGTTAATTGTTCCGTTAAGAGAAATGCTCAAAATCAGCCAATAGTACTCTTCAAATACTTAACATTCAAATAGTTATTGGATACTGTATTTTGATTTAACAATTTTGAAACTCCATTTAAAGTGGTGCCCATAAACTAATGTAAATGGGTATAGGATAGAAATAACTGAGCATAAAACCACTCATTTTTAGATCATGAAAGTTTTGTAATGGAATTATTAACATCTCTCTGATTTTTATAGATAAATAGAATATATAGTTTTCCAATTTTCACGATGTATTATTTTTTCCCAATGTGTGTATTTATTTGTTTTTCTTTTTAAAACAGAACAAGCAATTATTGTTCAGCTTTTTTGTATAATATTTATTATGAAAAAAATTAAAAAAAAAAAAGAAAATGAGTCATTAATTAAACAAATAAATATTATGCAGTTTTTTTTGGTGGTTTATAATGATTATTATTGATATATTTTACATAGATTTTCTTTTTTCCCCCGTTATACGAACGCATTATATTATATAATAAAAAAATGACTTGTACATTTCCATATTTTTCGTATTATTAAAAAATTGTATTTATATTTTTAAGAATTGATTTTATTTTCTGTTGTTTTTCATTAATCTTGTTGTGTGAGTGTCTTTTCTGAGATATTAATCAAGCCAAAAAATTATATTCAAATCAAAATACAGTATTGTCGGTAAAAAATTAGGTAATTTTAAATTTTTTGTTGTCTTAATTTGAATGTGATGTCAAACACAATTATTTGTATCTAATTTTATAAAATTATATGTTTGATCAAAATTGTTACGTCTTTAATTGCTACTTATAATAATACTATGGGTTTAATAATTAGTGACCATGTTATGTATAATATAATAAATTTGAAGGGGTTAACCTTATTTCAAATTTGTAAGGTTATGGGTATCAGATCTTAGCAAAAAGGCATACCTTTTGTCTTTTGAACTCAATTTTAACAATGTTTTTTTTTTTTTTTTTTTCAATAAAAATGATAATTTTTAAAACTAAAATTTCATCTGTCGATTATAAATTTACTAAAAGGGCGGTATAAGTCACTCGCATCTGGAACCGATATCTAATCAAAATACGCCACTCTGTGATACACCCAGTCCAAACAATATAAACAAATTTTCCAAAAATTGTTTCTATAAACTGAGTTATTTGAAAACACTATTGTTTGATCACAAATTTGTAACTGTAAATTTGATTTGAGTATAATTTGATTACGTCCTGAATGGTAATTGATCCCGAAACCAAGAAGAACATCTTTGAAGTTATTCGACAATTTTTACAGCATGGTTTAAAAATACTATCTGTGTTTTCCCAAAATACACAAAAAACTTAGCGAAATAAACATGAAAAGAGAGCATGTAATGGACGCTTTAATTAATATTTTATTGTGGCTTTTTTTGAATGTTATTACAGATGAACTCATCAATGAAATCACGAGATATCATGAAATTGGTGATGATCTTGATCTCGCTTTTGTTGAGCTTAATATAGCTTAAATTTTATTTTGGCCAACTTATATCCATATACAAATATATTAACATATAATTTATAGTTAACTTATTATTTTAAATCACTATAAAATTATTTATCAATTACAATATTTCTAATAATTCAACATTTAAGTAAAAAAAATGAAGGTATGTTTTTTTTTTGTTTTTGATTTTTTTATATCGTAGAGCAAAATTTCCCCTTTTTCTTTTGTATATAATCTTCATCCCTTATTTTATTTATTTTAAAAAAAAAATAGTAAATTAGTTTTTTTTTTTTTTTGTTTTCCACCTGTTACGATAGATCTGTAAGTTTTATTGATAAACGTATATAGAAATTTTATTACTTGAAGTCAATATTAAGTATAACGTAATAGTTAAGAACAGATTATAGGACTAGCTTATCTCCAGATTGGATCTGTAGCTCCTGAAGAATACCATTTTGGGTGTTTTTCAATTAGAATAAAAAATTTAAATCTTAACTATTGATTATCGGAGGTTTTACGTTTGAAA
>CM035594.1:37645367-37777280 GCA_020423425.1 Chrysopa pallens
ACTTACTTGATACTGTTTCAATACAATTAGATGGTGGTAATGAATATCCGATACTATAATGGATACTCACTTATTCATTTATCATTTATATTTTATATTATTTATGTAAATTAAATATTTTATATTCATCATTATTTTATATTCATTTTCATTTACATCATTTATTTGTTTTATATTGCGTTATTCGAATAATTCGAGCTGTTTATTTTCATCGAATTTCTTATTTTATCAACCGTAATGAATATGACTATACAAAATCGCCATTTTGTAGAA
Source organism: Chrysopa pallens (assembly GCA_020423425.1). Lineage (NCBI taxonomy): Eukaryota > Metazoa > Arthropoda > Insecta > Neuroptera > Chrysopidae > Chrysopa > Chrysopa pallens. The sequence goes on from CM035594.1 coordinate 37,645,641, forward strand.
AATTGCATTAAGATATAATGTATTATTCTTATGTACTATTCTTATATTAATTATACAATACATATTTTGTGATTATAATGAAATGGTTAATTAGCTTTATTTAAGCTTATGGATTCAGCGAGAACAATCTAAAAAAAAGTTATTATTGAAAAAAAAAAAAAAAAATAGAAAACGTAATTTTTTCAAAACTTTAAGCTTTGTTTTTGGAATACTTTGATTATAAAAAAGGGATAAATAATTTTCAAAAAGACATATTCCTATAGAAAATTGAATTCTCTACAAAAAAAATTAAAAATCTTAAATTTTGATTGGTTTTCCAGTTATTTTGCAATGAGGGGCCCCTCCCCCCTAAAATGCACCACTAAAAAGTTAGGAATTTTGTGATTTTATCATATTTAGATGCCAATCTAACATAAACAATAAAAATTCGTAAACGCATTTCCGTTCTGCCCTTAAATTTTTTAAATTTTAAATAGTCTTCAATGAAGTTAAATAAAGATAATATATTTATTTATTCTTATATATACGCCAAGAAAGTATAAGTGTACATCACAGAACTACGTACATAAGTACCCGTAATTATGCCAGAAACTTAATTTTATCACAGACTTAGACACTTAATGTTAATCATTCTCTAAATACATAATGTCTTTACACATCACATCCTGTAATGTGGTTAATTTACCTTAAACGGGTAAATTTTCATATATAGTGTATCAAAATACTGGGTGTAAAAAAATAGTATTAGTAGCAATACACCATCATATCTGAAGAAATGTTGTAATTTTACGCTAACTACAGGTGTTTATATCAGTACTCGAAAAATATGATTTCAGAAAAAGGATTGCAAAATTTGTACCAAATAGTGACCTTGTCGTTTTCCAGTTCGGTGAAGAATAACGCATAGAACGTAATAAAACCTATAAGCTTCTTTTTTCCAATTTTCTGGTTTTTGTCTTACACCCAGTATTTAACAAAATACAAGTGGTGGTAAATTGATATAAAATATTTTCATAATAATCAAGAGAAAACATATTTTCTTGAATTTCCTTATGTGTAAAATGATACTTACTGTTTGTTGCCTTTGTGAAAAAATCCAAATTTATATATACAAACAAAATTAGATTCATCGCATTAAACTTGTTTGATATTATACGAATAATTTATAGTTATATTTTATATTTAATTTAAATGTCAACAACACTCTGCATTAAAGAGCTTCATTAGTTAGTGAGTTAAAAAAAAACGATGAAAATTTAAACAAAAATCTTTTAACGAGAAATTAATCTTAAGATTTCCAAAAATCAGCCATGTTTATGCTTTTGAATTTATAAGTATTTATACGAAAACTGAACAACAGTTTCGAGCAAGGCGTGTAATACGGTCTTAGCGTTGAAGTATTTGGACTGCGAGGCTATGTGTTCGAATTCCGGCATCAACAGTTTGTCCACTATAATTCACGGTACGGTTAACACAATATAAAAGATCAATACAATGTTTATTGTGTCTTATACTTGGTCTAATACTTGATAAAATCACGTAGGTAATTACTACGTAACTAGGTGGAAAAACGTTACAAAATTCTGATTTTTATCGTTTTAAGTAATGTTTTTTGACAGTATAATTTACGGTAATTGGATGCTAGTGTGACCACAATCTTTTATATTTATTGGAGGTTAAAATTAAATGAGGAAGTGTAATTATGTTTTACTAAAACATCTTGTTCTATTTCAATTAGTTTTGCGATATGGCATAATTTGCTTAGTAAACATAGAAATATTTTCTAATTCTTTTAGTGCTCTCCAGTCTCTTAAAAGCCCCAATATATCAATTAAAACTGACTTCTATATTTAAAAAATCAGGAATAAGATTTCTGAAATTTATAAAAATAATAAATTTCAAATAATTATAAAATTTGTTTGGATACCTTCCCGTATTGGTATCAGGGTAATGAGAGTGCTGATTTCAAGGCAAAAAAAAGCAACTGAAAATAACCCTGAGCAATATTTACCTCCATTCTCTGATATAAAACATTTTTTAAAATGTTTCACGCCACACAATCAATAGATGTTGCACCGGGCACTACAATCTGAACTTTTCACTTCACAAAGTAAATATTCTTCAAGATCCACATTCTAACTGTGGCTATCCGGAACAAACACTGAATCATGTAGTGTGGCAGTGTCGTACATTTGAAAATAATAGACTGAAGTTGCTCTGATTGACAAAAGATAAGATCTGTTTTCCATTGGACATTAACTCTGATTTCGTTTATCCTACTACTAAAGCAGTGAAACACGTATGGAAGTTTCGGGAAGATTTTGAACTGAATGTTGGTTAAACTAACTGATTGCAAAAACAAAAATGTGACAAAAAATTTAGCCAAAATATCCAATTTTCAAACAACGACTTATATCTTTACAAAACAACCTATATAAATTATTGAATAATTTTTGAATGTAACTTGTATTACACAAAGAATACCTTCAAAAGTAAAAACACTTAAGTGATCTCATATCTCTCATATTTCATAAAAATAAAAATAATAAGGACTATTGAATTGTTTTTGTCATATTCGAATGAACACCATATTCATTTAAAACGAAATTAGATTTCCTGACGTTAACTTCACTAAGTACAAGTAAGTAAATCTACTATATAATAAAATTAAATGTTAAAAATATTTAAATTTTTGGAAATTGAAACTCTATAAAAATTGAATTTTGTTTAAACATTCAATATAAAATAAATACTATTTTATCTTATATTATTGTATATTTATTCAGTGAATTCATATGAGAAATAATTTGCAACATCCATATTACTATCTCGCTATATAAAAGGATAAATGACTGGGTCTAAAAGATTGCAATTTTGCGTAAGAGTATTTTGTATGACGTAAGTAAGCACTAAAAACAGCGGGTTATAATGATTTGGACGAAAATTGTTCTTCCAAACCGCTAATTTGAAAAACGAGAGGGTCCTATTACAACACATAGGCGAACAAAGAACGAATTTTTTGAAATTCAACCCCTTAAATGGAAAAAGAGGTTTCGAATTTTTTAATTTCGGTTCAGTTAAAACGAATCATACATACTAGGATTCTTGCCTGTCTCGTATGTACCAAGCGGGCAATAATTAAACTTCAGACCTAATGTCCACCATGCTTATCTGCTTAAACCCATTATTTGTTACATTAGAAGAAGTCTTCACATAATGAGGATTAGTCCTTTAGAAAATAAATTATATCTTGTCAATCTTTTACGAGACCTCGTGGAACTAAGTTCAATTTTGGATCATTCTTTTCAATTTTTATACTATCGATTCGCTTACTTTAACCCTTCCAAAAAAATCACGACCAGACCCTTACTGTCTTGAAATTCATTATAGATATGTTTGTTTTGACAGAATATTTGAAAACTATGACCCAAATGTAGTTGGATTACATACTTTGTTTGCCAAAATTGGTTAAAAATTGTGGATAATAGAGCAATATTTATTTTTTGTAGTTTTGGTGACGTCATAAGATTCACAAAATTTATTTTTGCGATATCTTGGCCTAACTCTGGCCGATTCGAGTGAAGTTTTTTTTGAAACCTACTAAGTTTTGATCATTCTTTTCATTTTTTATACTATCGATTCGCTTATTTTAACCCTTCTATACAAATCACGACCAGACCCTTGGTATCTTGAAATGCATTTTAGATATGTTTTTTTTTGACAGAATATTTGAAAACTATGACCCTAATTTAGTTGGATTACATACTTTGTTTACCATATTTGGTTAAAAATTGTGGATAATAGAGCAAAATTTATTTTTTGTATTTTTGGTGACGTCATAAGATTCACAAAATTTATTTTTTGGATATCTTGGCCAAACTCTGGCCGATTCGAGTGAATTTTTTTTTGAAACCTACTAATTTTGGATCATTCTTTTCAATTTTTATACTATTGATTCGCTTATTTTAACCCTTCTATAAAAATCACGACCAGACCCTTACTATCTTGAAATGCATTATAGATATGTTTGTTTTGACAGAATATTTGAAAACTATGACCCTAATTTTGTTGGATTACATACTTTGTTTATCATAATTGGGTAAAAATTGTGGATAATAGACCAAATTTATTTTTTGTATTTTTGGTGACGTCATAAGATTCACAAAATTTATTTTTTCGATATCTTGGCCAAACTCTGGCCATTTCGAGTGATCTTTTTTTTGAAACCTACTAATTTTGGATCATTCTTTTCCATTTTTATACTGTCGATTCGCTAAATTTAACCCTTCTATAAAAATCATGACCAGACCCTTACTATCTTGAAATGAATTATAGATATGTTTGTTTTGACAGAATATTTGAAAACTATGACCCAAATGTAGTTGGATTACATACTTTGTTTGCCAAAATTGGTTAAAAATTGTGAATAATAGAGCAAAATTTATTTTTTGTAGTTTCAGTGACGTCATTAGATTCACAAAATTTATTTTTTCAATATCTTGGCCTAACTCTGGCCGATTCGAGTGAAGTTTTTTTTGAAACCTACTAATTTTGGATCATTCTTTTCATTTTTTATACTATCGATTCGCTTATTTTAACCCTTCTATAAAAATCACGACCAGACCCTTGGTATCTTGAAATGCATTTTAGATATGTTTGTTTTGACAGAATATTTGAAAACTATGACCCTAATTTAGTTGGATTACATACTTTGTTTGCCAAAGTATGTTAAAAATTATGGATAATACAGCAATATTTATTTTTTGTATTTTTGGTGACGTCATAAGATTCACAAAATTTATTTTTTCGATATCTTGGCCTAATTCTGGCCGATTCGAGTGAAGTTTTTTTTGAAACCTACTAAGTTTTGATCATTCTTTTCATTTTTTATACTATCGATTCGCTTATTTTAACCCTTCTATAAAAATCCCGACCAGACCCTTGGTATCTTGAAATGCATTTTAGATATGTTTGTTTTGACAGAATATTTGAAAACTATGACCCAAATGTAGTTGGATTACATACTTTGTTAGCCAAAATTGGTTAAAAATTGTGGATAATAGAGCAAAATTTATTTTTTGTAGTTTCAGTGACGTCATAAGATTCACAAAATTTATTTTTTCAATATCTTGGCCTAACTCTGGCCGATTCGAGTGAACTTTTTTTTGAAACCTACTAATTTTGGATCATTCTTTTCATTTTTTATACTATCGATTCGCTTATTTTAACCCTTCTATAAAAATCCCGACCAGACCCTTGGTGTCTTAAAATGCATTTTAGATATGTTTGTTTTGACAGAATATTTGAAAACTATGACCCTAATTTAGTTGGATCACATACTTTGTTTACCATAATTGGGTTAAAATTGTGGATAATAGAGCAAAATTTATTTTTTGTATTTTTGGTGACGTCATAAGATTCACAAAATTTATTTTTTCGATATCTTGGCCAAACTCTGGCCGATTCGAGTGAATTTTTTTTTGAAACCTACTAATTTTGGATCATTCTTTTCAATTTTTATACTATTGATTCGCTTATTTTAACCCTTCTATAAAAATCACGACCAGACCCTAACTATCTTGAAATGCATTATAGATATGTTTGTTTTGACAGAATATTTGAAAACTATGACCCTAATTTAGTTGGATTACATACTTTGTTTGCCAAAGTATGTTAAAAATTATGGATAATACAGCAATATTTATTTTTTGTATTTTTGGTGACGTCATAAGATTCACAAAATTTATTTTTTCGATATCTTGGCCTAATTCTGGCCGATTCGAGTGAAGTTTTTTTTGAAACCTACTAAGTTTTGATCATTCTTTTCATTTTTTATACTATCGATTCGCTTATTTTAACCCTTCTATAAAAATCCCGACCAGACCCTTGGTATCTTGAAATGCATTTTAGATATGTTTGTTTTGACAGAATATTTGAAAACTATGACCCAAATGTAGTTGGATTACATACTTTGTTAGCCAAAATTGGTTAAAAATTGTGGATAATAGAGCAAAATTTATTTTTTGTAGTTTCAGTGACGTCATTAGATTCACAAAATTTATTTTTTCAATATCTTGGCCTAACTCTGGCCGATTTGAATGAACTTTTTTTTGAAACCTACTAATTTTGGATCATTCTTTTCATTTTTTATACTATCGATTCGCTTATTTTAACCCTTCTATAAAAATCCCGACCAGACCCTTGGTGTCTTAAAATGCATTTTAGATATGTTTGTTTTGACAGAATATTTGAAAACTATGACCCTAATTTAGTTGGATCACATACTTTGTTTACCATAATTGGGTTAAAATTGTGGATAATAGAGCAAAATTTATTTTTTGTATTTTTGGTGACGTCATAAGATTCACAAAATTTATTTTTTCGATATCTTGGCCAAACTCTGGCCGATTCGAGTGAATTTTTTTTTGAAACCTACTAATTTTGGATCATTCTTTTCAATTTTTATACTATTGATTCGCTTATTTTAACCCTTCTATAAAAATCACGACCAGACCCTAACTATCTTGAAATGCATTATAGATATGTTTGTTTTGACAGAATATTTGAAAACTATGACCCAAATGTAGTTGGATTACATACTTTGTTAGCCAAAATTGGTTAAAAATTGTGGATAATAGAGCAAAATTTATTTTTTGTAGTTTCAGTGACGTCATTAGATTCACAAAATTTATTTTTTCAATATCTTGGCCTAACTCTGGCCGATTTGAATGAACTTTTTTTTGAAACCTACTAATTTTGGATCATTCTTTTCATTTTTTATACTATCGATTCGCTTATTTTAACCCTTCTATAAAAATCCCGACCAGACCCTTGGTGTCTTAAAATGCATTTTAGATATGTTTGTTTTGACAGAATATTTGAAAACTATGACCCTAATTTAGTTGGATCACATACTTTGTTTACCATAATTGGGTTAAAATTGTGGATAATAGAGCAAAATTTATTTTTTGTATTTTTGGTGACGTCATAAGATTCACAAAATTTATTTTTTCGATATCTTGGCCAAACTCTGGCCGATTCGAGTGAATTTTTTTTTGAAACCTACTAATTTTGGATCATTCTTTTCAATTTTTATACTATTGATTCGCTTATTTTAACCCTTCTATAAAAATCACGACCAGACCCTAACTATCTTGAAATGCATTATAGATATGTTTGTTTTGACAGAATATTTGAAAACTATGACCCTAATTTAGTTGGATTACATACTTTGTTTGCCAAAGTATGTTAAAAATTATGGATAATACAGCAATATTTATTTTTTGTATTTTTGGTGACGTCATAAGATTCACAAAATTTATTTTTTCGATATCTTGGCCTAATTCTGGCCGATTCGAGTGAAGTTTTTTTTGAAACCTACTAAGTTTTGATCATTCTTTTCATTTTTTATACTATCGATTCGCTTATTTTAACCCTTCTATAAAAATCCCGACCAGACCCTTGGTATCTTGAAATGCATTTTAGATATGTTTGTTTTGACAGAATATTTGAAAACTATGACCCAAATGTAGTTGGATTACATACTTTGTTAGCCAAAATTGGTTAAAAATTGTGGATAATAGAGCAAAATTTATTTTTTGTAGTTTCAGTGACGTCATTAGATTCACAAAATTTATTTTTTCAATATCTTAGCCTAACTCTGGCCGATTCGAGTGAACTTTTTTTTGAAACCTACTAATTTTGGATCATTCTTTTCATTTTTTATACTATCGATTCGCTTATTTTAACCCTTCTATAAAAATCCCGACCAGACCCTTGGTGTCTTAAAATGCATTTTAGATATGTTTGTTTTGACAGAATATTTGAAAACTATGACCCTAATTTAGTTGGATCACATACTTTGTTTACCATAATTGGGTTAAAATTGTGGATAATAGAGCAAAATTTATTTTTTGTATTTTTGGTGACGTCATAAGATTCACAAAATTTATTTTTTCGATATCTTGGCCAAACTCTGGCCGATTCGAGTGAATTTTTTTTTGAAACCTACTAATTTTGGATCATTCTTTTCAATTTTTATACTATTGATTCGCTTATTTTAACCCTTCTATAAAAATCACGACCAGACCCTAACTATCTTGAAATGCATTATAGATATGTTTGTTTTGACAGAATATTTGAAAACTATGACCCTAATTTAGTTGGATTACATACTTTGTTTGCCAAAATTGGTTAAAAATTGTGGATAATAGAGCAAAATTTATTTTTTGTAGTTTTAGTGACGTCATTAGATTCACAAAATTTATTTTTTCAATATCTTGGCCTAACTCTGGCCGATTCGAGTGAAGTTTTTTTTGAAACCTACTAATTTTGGATCATTCTTTTCATTTTTTATACTATCGATTCGCTTATTTTAACCCTTCTATAAAAATCCCGACCAGACCCTTGGTATCTTGAAATGCATTTTAGATATGTTTGTTTTGACAGAATATTTGAAAACTATGACCCTAATTTAGTTGGATTACATACTTTGTTTACCATAATTGGTTAAAAATTGTGGATAATAGAGCAAAATTTATTTTTTGTATTTTTGGTGACGTCATAAGATTCACAAAATTTATTTTTTGGATATCTTGGCCAAACTCTGGCTGATTCGAGTGAACTTTTTTTTGAAACCTACTAATTTTGGATCATTCTTTTCAATTTTTATACTATTGATTTGCTTATTTTAACCATTCTATAAAAATCACGACCAGACCCTAACTATCTTGAAATGCATTATAGATATGTTTGTTTTGACAGAATATTTGAAAACTATGACCCTTTTTTAGTTGGATTACATACTTTGTTTGCCAAAATTGGTTAAAAATTGTGGATAATAGAGCAAAATTTATTTTTTGTAGTTTCAGTGACGTCATTAGATTCACAAAATTTATTTTTTCAATATCTTGGCCTAACTCTGGCCGATTCGAGTGAAGTTTTTTTTGAAACCTACTAAGTTTTGATCATTCTTTTCATTTTTTATACTATCGATTCGCTTATTTTAACCCTTCTATACAAATCACGACCAGACCCTTGGTATCTTGAAATGCATTTTAGATATGTTTTTTTTGACAGAATATTTGAAAACTATGACCCTAATTTAGTTGGATTACATACTTTGTTTACCATAATTGGTTAAAAATTGTGGATAATAGAGCAAAATTTATTTTTTGTATTTTTGGTGACGTCATAAGATTCACAAAATTTATTTTTTGGATATCTTGGTCAAACTCTGGCCGATTCGAGTGAATTTTTTTTTGAAACCTACTAATTTTGGATCATTCTTTTCAATTTGTATACTATTGATTCGCTTATTTTAACCCTTCTATAAAAATCACGACCAGACCCTTACTATCTTGATATGCATTATAGATATGTTTGTTTTGACAGAATATTTGAAAACTATGACCCAAATGTAGTTGGATTACATACTTTGTTTGCCAAAATTGGTTAAAAATTGTGGATAATAGAGCAAAATTTTTTTTGTAGTTTTAGTGACGTCATTAGATTCACAAAATTTATTTTTTCAATATCTTGGCCTAACTCTGGCCGATTCGAGTGAAGTTTTTTTTGAAACCTACTAATTTTGGATCATTCTTTTCATTTTTTATACTATCGATTTCTTATTCTTATTCAATTGGACAATAATTATCTATTCTCGTAATATATTTGTATTTTTTAAAGAGCGGTCTGAGTGGCTCAGTGAGGCAATATACGTGTTAGGTATTTTCAACTGATATACATGTTTTGCTACAATAATCGACAGTTTAACCGAAAATTCTAAAGGTTGTCTCTGGGATGTAGCTTACTTTTCGACTGTTTACCCTACTCACATTAGTTAAAAGAACTTAATTATAAAGGTTCATTAAAAACTAAAAATAATTACAAAAATATATGCTTACATAAATTTAAGAACTTAATTAGTAAGATTAAATAAATGGAAAAAAATGGATTATCATTTTTTGATTTCAGTTTTTTTGGCTGTTTAAGTTTTTTAATAACAAGTTTTTTATTGTATAATTTTTTGTGGCTATAATCTACTAATTAATATATGTATATCTTGTAATACACAATTTTAGCATTGGAATCTGGGAATGAACAATAAATCACCCTTATAACCCACATTTGGGTTAGGTAATTTTTTTCCCAATTTTATAGGGGACCAACTACGAGGTATACCCATTCCTATCAAAATTATCAAAATGAGACTACTGTGTTAAAAGTTATGCGTTGTTATATATAAAAAGGAAAATATACACGTCTGTTTGAGAAGTTTACTCCGTTTATTCGTCGGTGAAAAAATGACAAGAAAGGAGAGGAAGTTTTAAAAATTAATTAAATTTATTTTTTTGTTATTAATCAAATAATTAAAATTTTGCATTTTTTCATTATCTTAATCTTTGTTTTCTTTTTCTTTTTTTTTTTTTTTTTTTATTAAAACAATTGAACAGAGATTCGTTTAAATATTAAAATAATTCAATCGCCATTTTTTGTTGGATGTATGAATATGGACACAAATTTTTCCATCTTGTTTGATACTTTGTGATTGAAAGTCCTTATGAAACTGCCTTGTTAATAATTATTAAACAATTTATATATTTAAACAATCAAAAATATCAACATAAGAAATAATGAAATCAGTGCACATTATAATTCAATTTTCATTATTATTTATAGTGCTGCGAGTGTCTAAAATTTTTAATAAAAGATTCACATTTTAGTAAATATAATTATGTGTTCAATTGTTTGCATGTAAACTGTACAGCAAATGTTAAACAAAAATTATAGAATAATTACACAATAAAAAAAAAGACTTAATTGAAGTTATTGGGTTGAAAATGGTATGAATAATTGCATTAGTATTTATTTTTAATTGCAAATATAAATAATTAATCATTAAAATTAGTAAATAAACTTTGAGAAATTGTTATATCATACATCATTTACAGAGTTGTAAATCATTTTATTGATAAACTAGTGTACTGTAACCATTTGATTGATAAACTAGTGTTCCGTAACCATAGAAAGGAAAAAACCATTCGAATTCACGGTGTCCATAATAAGGAACGGTAATAAATAAATCTTATAATTTAATTATTTAAAAAAAAAATCTCTGCTAATTGATTTGAATATCAATACAACTTGCCTTTATGTGTGTGCTGGTCGCGAAAGTGGTAATCTGAATTCATTGGAACTTGGAAGTTGAAAGGTTCAAATAATTTCTTTGGGCCATTTTAAAATATTAAAGCTTCCATTTTTCAAAATATACATAAGTGTAGACTAAAATACCTATTATAAACTGATAAGCATATAATTACAAAACCATCTTATGCCAAACGTTTGTTTATTCGTAATTTATAACAAAATTTACCTTTCGCTAAGTGGGATATTTTGATTTTCTCCCTCTGAATTTTTCAATGGCACTCTCGCTTTCATGATATCTTTCAATATTTTCTTAGAAATATCTTTTCGCCTACTTTAACTACCAGAATGAATTACAAATTAATTAAATCATACAATTTATTCAATATAAATAATCTTATTGCGGGATATCGTTGGTAGCCACAAAGTCAGTCATAAAATTTAACACTTAATACGAAAAAATAAACTTTATTATTTAAATATTCCTCTAAATTTGGTAGGCACATCTGTGACATTTAAAAACATAAGTTACAGGAAATTTTATAATTTTATCAACACATTTGTTAAATATTTTATATATTAAAAAAATTACAAAAGAGTGGGAGGAGTTTGAAATGAATTTGTAAAAAATGTAACTTGTATGATAACAAAACTTTCTTATAAAAACGAAAATGAAAAACAAAATACAATGTATATATAGAAACAGATATGATTTACATTAACAAAATGACAAAATTTTACCAACATACATAGCATGGTTTTATTCATTCATATTATTTTATAACAAACTAGTAGCCACGGGTCTATTGTGCTGAATATTTTTAATTTACTCCTAAAATAATATTCGTTAAAAGTTTCGCTTAATTATCAAAAATTACATTAAAAGAAATTTAAACATCCTTTTAAAATGTAAATGAAATGCATCGAAAGGGCAAAGATGATCATTAACTCGTTAATACGTTAATGGTTAATTAATAAAGTTTACACTGTGTTTAACGGATTATTTTTAAATTAACTTAAAACGAGTGCATAACAACTAACAGAGTTAATTGTTTAGATACTCAATATATAGTTCTGTATGAATTTTTGAACTATTTTTAATCATTAGAAGAATCTTCTATAAGGTATTAGAAATCTGAAAAAACTGAAATGAAATAGGTCGTTTTGAAGTTATGACGTGACCATAGGAAACATTTATTGTTTTGCCATAATGATGTACAGCCTGTAATATATTTGAATAATAAAACCTATATAAACATGCATATAATTGTTGGTCAGAATGGATGGGAAGATCAGATTGATATTGATAATTTTAATGTATGTTTTCACTTTTATCGACAGATCCTATAACTGCTTATAATTTTTTAATTCATATTTCGATTCTGAGAAAAAAGAGTATTCTTGTACAAGTTTTTAGTAGCGAGCAGAATCATAATTTCTCATTTTAAAATTATGATTTTGATAATAATTAGAGATGCGGATGTAATAACTTCAAATAACAAATTATGAATATCATGTTACGTGCCCAATATATATTATGAATGGCTTGAATTATAAAACGCGGTTTGTAACATAACCCAAATCATCGTATCCAAATGAAATGGTTTTATATACATAATAAACTTTACTATCAAACATATTTGTGGAATATGAACGTATAAACGTAGTACTACATATATCATTTTCTAGAGTATAATTTTGTTGTAATCATAATATTTATGGTTTATACAATGAGAACATCTGTGCTGTGGGTGAGGTTCAACTTTATTAAATATAAACATATATATATATATATATATATATATATATATATATATAAACATATATATATATATATATATATATATATATATATATATATATATGTATGTATAGCCTAGTCAAATAGGCTATTTGATAGTCTGATTAAAAAAATGAAGTTTATAAGAACTATGAAAATGAACTGTTAACAAGTAAAGATAACAGCTAACAGAGTTATTTGTTTAGATACTCGACATATGATTTTATTTCATTGTTTTTAATATTTTAAATTGTTTTAAATACTCTAAATATCCAGTGCATACACTTATATAAGTATACATGTATAATAATAGATAATAACCTATATGTGTTTATTAGCCAAATTTGATTTTACTTAATTAAATATTGTACGGTAAAATGTTTTAAACAAAAGTTAAAAAAAAAAGAAAGTTTGTTTAAAAAAACTAAACATTTGAACTTTTCTTTTATCTTTTATACTTTAAAAGTTAGATCAATGATCCATTGGACCCAATGGACCGATTTTGCTCATCCACGAACTTAAACTTACTTCATATGTTTAGAATACGTCAATGAAATTTCAGTTCGGAATCTCTTTTTGTTTTTCGGCATGATGGACGGAAAGTCCGAAATGCACTTATGGGATGTTTTTATGAACATTTATACCTAAAATGTTGTTATCGCGGTCAATATTAAGTAGCGTTACAAACTATAGGCTAAATTATATAAACTATACTCTGACATATTATGTATGTCGAGTTTACAAATATGAAACAATGAAATATAATTTTCTTAAAAATTACATACAATGATGTTCAGAAGACATCCGTGGTAATATGCCACCTTACCGTAAAATCTACTGATCTAATTAAAAAAAAATTTAACAAATAGAAATATATTACCAGAAAGTTTCAAAGCCAGTAAAAATTTTTCATTTTTATTAACTCATTCACTACCCACAATTTAAAAATATAACTTCTAAACGGCGAGTGATATTGAAAAACTGTAAATACAGAAAATATCCATTTTTGGTATACAAACAAATACTGTTTGAAATATTGTTTTAATATCCAATATTTTGGGTACGTGAAATATATAATTTATGTAATCGGAAAATTGAGACTTCTTCAAAAAAAAAAAAAAAAAAATTAACACTAAAAACTTTCAAATACTTCTAGAAAAGTTCAATACTATAAACAATTTCTTTGTGACTAGTTCCCTATCCACTTGAATCATTCTACTTGAATCATTAAATGTCTTTTAGCTAAGAGTGTGATTATCACAGATCACAGAATGGGCACAAATAAATTAATTATAAAATATTTCATTTTAAATTAATTTGTTATTTTGTAATTATTTTTATTTTAAGGTTGGTTCTATTTTTTCGAAATTGCTGCATTTTAATGAATGCAGAGACAAATATATCTAAGAATTAGTTCTTAAATAAATTATCTTTACTAGCCTATATACCTGTATATACTATGTTTGCATGTGGAAAAGGGCGTATATATTCTTAACTAAAATGGGGTTCGAAATTAATTTAAATAAGAAATATGTATAAAGCAGGTCCCAAACGTGTACTCAAGTTTGTTAAACATATTTTTATAAACGAATGAGATGTTTAAAATTTTATAGAACGTGAATAAATGTTATTTGTCCATGTTGGAATTTGTGATTCATATTTGTTTGACACTGAGAAAAATAAAATAAAGCCTAAACAATTGCAAGGAATTGTTACTTTCAAACAAGAAAGAAGTTTGTTTTATAATCTTTGATGAAATACGTATAAAAACGTGGCGATATGAATTTTTAATGGTTTGAAAAAATTCCGAATACGGTAAATTTCAAATTCTGATTTTCTTTAAAAAAATATTTCATGTAATTTGAATTTTTTTTTAAAGTTTAACATTTTAAACCGAACTTTTCATGTATTGTGGTACTTAAAAAAAAATAAACTTTTGCATGCGTTATGTTAAATTTAAATATTTGAGGAAAAGTCAGTAATTTTTTTGGTAATAAATTAAGTAAACTATTATTTTTTCATTAGAAGTCCATTAGGTTTTGAGCTAATGATTTCAACTCACACTCATTTAGAACCTTAAATGCTACTATTTTGATTTTCCTGGAAGTAAAAGAAAAAGTCAATGTCTAGTGTAAGAGGTGACATCTATTTTCAATTTTGAAACAATTGAGATTACAGCATTTTTAATTACTATCATTTTTTTTTTAATTTACAAAAATCAGAGCAATAAGCAAAATGAAGATCAACGCCTATCACCATGTCTGTAACAACTTTGCTCACATTATATATATGTTAAACATTACGTAGAACACAGTAAATACAATATCATAGAAAACCGTATAACAATATTACATTAAAACTAATTCACGTAAGGTAAAAGATTTAATACTTATGTGTAGGTAAAATATAATTTGTTAAACAATATCGTTGTGTTTAAAATTTATGAAGTATAAACTCAACATTACTGAAGTTTACGAGTTTAAGACGGTTTTAAAATGAGATAATTAGGACAAATTAGAATATTATATAATAGTAATCTTTTAAATTAATTATTTATCTTTACTTTTTACTTTGAAAAGTAAATATGAACAACTAAATTGAAAGTTTATAACATAGTCTTTAGAAGATCATGTCTTAGAGTAATAATATAATTCTATAAAGCAAGAAACCCAGGAAGTGGTCGTTTTTTTTTTTACTTCAGGATGAGATTTATTTACCTACATGATTTATCGACACATATATTACACATGGGATACATAGAAGTGACTCTGAGTACCATAAGTCTTGTGGAAATATCACAATTGAAACAATGCTTCTTTGCAAGCACATGCAAATTGATATCTCAAAAATTTTTTTAACAAAACCGATATGACACAAACTGATTTTTTTTTTGCTTGAGTAAATGTCATGCTTTAGTACTCGATTTGCTTGTGCATATAAATTAGTAAGTTCACAGTAAGTTTGTAAGCGTAAGCGTGTAAACTAATCTGTAGGCTTTTAGAAAGTACATGATTTAAAAAATTTTGATAAACTAACCCAAACAACAACAGTCAGTATACAACATAAACAAATTAGAGCAATAATAATATTATATCAGTCACCACTCAGCTTAATGTTAATTATTATAAAATATTGTTCGTAAAACATACATTTTAACTTAATAATAACAAGAGCCAGCCAGCCCTTCGTTGTCAACCATATTTTCATTTAATTGTCTACTAAACTAACATAACAAAGTAAAGTACATTATTTAGGGGTTGGTTGTTTTTAATCAACTTATAAAATAGGATTAAAAAAAACATTTTTAATTGTATTATTTATGATAGATAATAATAATCATGTAATTTATTTATAAAGTGGTATAAAACTTTTATTTTTGAAGCTGCTTGTTAAGGCAATTTTGAAAAGTAAAATTTTTTAATTTCATTTATTTTTTTATCCCTTGTTCAAATTGTTATATTTCTTGCAAGTGCATATTTATGTACGTATACTATATATCTGAGATGTGCCGTTTTTATATCTGAGATGTACGTATATGGATTTATAAGTAAATGTAGCAATTAAATACTGTTAAATACGATTAATATGGTTTTTATTTCTTAAAAATTACAAATTTTCAAAAATTTAATATTCCAACCGTTTTTGTAACCAGCTAACTGGTAATTCTTATAGCTAATTACCTTATCATAAGGTACTTATGTAATAACATTATCAAAGCTCAAATTATTTTGTATTCAAATCAAATAATACTGCTGAGTGATATCACAAATCACAATCACATATCATTCAAAAAACAATTATCACATTCACATTTTAAATAATATATATATATATATATATATATATATATATATATATATATATATATATTGATTGGTTGATTCTTATATACTGATTATCCATATCCGCGTATCCGTATACGCGGATTTCCGAAAAAGAAATAATGTATATAGAGCTCGTGGGAGTATTTAGCAACTGTCTGTCTGTATGACTGTAATTTTTTTTCAGTGAATGTACAGTAGGAATAAACCCTGCACGTTATCAGCATATTATGCATTTGAAAGAAGTGAGAATTGAGGAAGTTCAAAACGATAAGAGTTAGAAAAAAAGAATCAAATAAAAAAAAAAATTTAATAATAAATTTCATAAAAAAGACGGTTCTATGCCTTTTTGTGCTATTATTCAAATAACGGAGCCATAACGTCTAGCAGTTTTCGCACATGTATGTGTACATTTCACATACATTGCATGCAGCTTGTATGTGTGTAAAAACTTCTTGATGCTCCGTTATTTGAAATAATAGCCTAAAAATTAAAACACCCATTTTATGTAAACTTTTGCAATCTGCAACTCCAGAAATGGGTAAACTTCCGATTATAAAACTGGGCCATTATACAACCAGTAATTTCTTGAATTATACAGTATTCAGACTGCATTGTAATAATATTTAAAAATATTATATATGATCTGAGAAAGAATAATAATATTAAGTACTAGTTTAAGTAGTTTTGTGTAGAATTTTATTAAGTGTCGTCTGTATGGAATAATTAACGAATGAATGCACAATAGGATTTCTATATTTTTACGAATGAGGTATTTTATTGTAATAACAATATACGAAAGTATTGTTAAAATAAATAAAACTGTGATTAATGATCAAACAAAAAATTGTTCTATCATGCAAGAGTATAATATGAAAAAAATTTGAAAACATAAACTGTGTAGGCAGACGCTTAACTCGATACAAATTTCCAATTAAAATATAATTGACTAATTAAAGGTATCAAATAGTTTATTTTTCATCAGAATATCTAGAAAAGTGGAAGTGCATTGATAGGTATACTTTTACATCGCCAAATATTACATCGCCTTCTCACGTTTCTGTAGAACTTTTTCAAATTATGTATTGGCAAAATTTTTAATAGTCTTCTTTGAGAACACAGATAACAGGTAATTTTCATTTGCCGCAGAGCATAGATATTTGATACAGAAGTAGGTGAGAGAGTGCAAATGCTCGAAATAATTTGAAAGAACTGGTTTTTTATTTCTAAGGTTATAAATTACGGGCAATTATAAACCATCTAGCCTTACACGTGTATAGCTAAAAATGTATTAAACGAAAACCAAAATTATGGCAATGCGAATCGTGTTTTCGATTTCTGAATATGTGCTGAAAAAATCGATGCAGTCATTGAATTTTAATATGTAGGACATTTTTATCTTTTAAAAATAAATCGGTATTTTGTTTTTAGTTACAGCACCTGAAATGCACCTAATTTTAAGCATGTTTAAATTCAATTTTTAATTCTTCAAGCTTGAATAGTATCATGAAAAGGGCTGAATAAAAAATATAAAATAAAGTATGTATGTTTCAACTAAATATTTATTTGTAGGCTTATAATCCTTTAAGTATCATAATATAAAATAAACATATTATATAACATTCTACATTACAATTTTATAGTATAGAGAAGAACATAGAGGTTATGGAAGAACATGTGTAATGTTTATCAGTGTGATAAACATTATGTTCAGTTTCATTTTGAAAACGTATTAGTGATGATATTTTTGTCGTATCCTGAAACATAATTTTTATTTTTTTTTTTGATAAAACCAAAGTAATAAATCTCTTGAATGTACACGGTAAAGGCATTATTTATGATGATATTCACAAAACACTGTAGACATTGTGTTAAAAATTTGTAGTCCAAAATGTAGATGCAAAAATTATTGCAATTCGTCAAGTAAATCATATCCACAAAATAAAGACATATATCGAGAAAATTAGCGTTTTAAAATGCGATCGTAAAATATTACGTTTTTTATGTTACATAAATATTTAAATTTGATTGGAGTGCTTTAATGAGTACTTTGAGAAATTGGCTAGTAAACCAAAAATTGTTCGTATTTCGGTATCAATTAAAAAAACTAATCAATTAAAATATGCCATGTTGTAGCATTTGACAGTCGCACACAAAATGAAAACAATTTTCTTAATTAATTTATAAAGTGTGAATTGCTGAAGTTATAGCGTTATAGTTTTTGTATTTTCATTTCCTTATTTGGAATTCTTCACCACTTCAACAAAGGATTTAAACTGTGAACATAGAAATAGAAAGTGTATCTCTTATAGGTGTCCGATAAGTTGACGTTGTTGAAATTAAAATAGATTAGTGAATTGCTGTCGTAGTATATACTGGACAGGATATTTTAAGCGAAGCTAAATATTAGGTGGTATAAATCGTATGACAATCTTAATAGAATATGCCAGTCATTCATCCTAAATCTCTCACAATAAAACTAAAAAATATTACATTGGTTTGATTTGGATCGTTCTTTGGTTAGACAAAAGTGATATTTGAAATATGGAAACCACTTTTAGTGATTGTATTTTAGACTTTTAATACTATGTAAGAGCTATAATCTTGATATGTTCAAAATTAGTGTTCGTAGATTTGATATCAGGTACAGTGTGTCAACTGTATTGAGGACCAATCTAATCATTGTGCGAAAAAAAGAGTAAGCAAAGCTGCTGTTATCATTATCACCCCGTAAAAATTATTTGACTTATTTAAAATTTTCGGGTATATATTTGGGAATATGGTCATCCAATTGACCGACTTTGTCATTTACGAACTTTATTTACTCACTATTTAAATACAGAATACGCCATTAAAATATCAGCATACTTTCTTTTGTTGCCTTTGAGTTATAAAGATGGATAGGCAATAATTGACTTATTGAATGATTTTAAAACATTCAAACTTTACAAATTTTACACTAATTAATAGTTTTTTTTATCATTTTTGGTTACTTTTAATATATTAAAATATCTAAAGAATGCCTCCAAGATTTTTTTGCATATAATATCCGAAATACCTATGTTAAAATGTTTAACATGTACAATGCCAAAGTATTGAATCATATGTGTTTCTTAAAATGACATCAAACGTAATTCTAATTTCATTTTATATAGATATACAATGTAAATGGAAATTTGATATACAATTATTAAATTGACAGCTTTGTATACGTAATTTATGATGGGGGTATATCCACACATGTGCTAGTTTTAATACATGTTTTGTTGGTAGAAGCTAATGTTTGACTTGATGAAATACGATTTTCCGTTGTTGACTTATGATATCATTTTACTTACCCATATAATGTAGTAAATAATCTCACATCATAGTCCATGCGTTGTGTCTTGTTGGTTATAGTAAACCAAATACACAAACATGTACTTAATATTTCATTATATATTTGCATGTTCGCAATCATGAAACTCTATAATGGCGAAAAAAACATCAGTCAGTTGCAATCAAAAAATTAAATTACAAATTCAGTCAGTCTATTTAAAATTAATTCATATTATCCTTTGATTTTTACTTTAATCCAAAAGTGTGTTCTGTTATTTACTTTACCCCAAAAATGCTTCAGAAAATCATAGCTTTATATTACCCTCTATATTCTTCTTTTATAGATTGGGATCGTAGTTATTGTATGTCCGCTTTGAAATGTAGACTTTTACACCCTACAATGTACACTCCAAAATTGTCAAATCAGAAATTTTTATTAGGATTATTGATAATTAAAGGAAAATGGGGAAGAAATAATCAAATAATTATTTCAAAAATAAAAGATATAAACTTCAATAATTTACAACCAATTGTGTAAATAAACGTTACAAGTGAGGGAATAATTAATACCGACTCTATTATTTGTAACAGATCAGACATCTTTTTGCTATTACTTAAGTAAATAATACGTGCATTTTTTTTATAAATAAAAAAGCACGTTTAGTATATAATTTCAATAAATATAAAACTTTATAATAATTATAAGAAAATAAATACTAAATTTTTTTGCGTTAAAAAACAAATAAATAAAAATATTAAACTTCAAAAACAATAGAAAGTTATTCTTCAATAAATGCAAAATAAATCTGCCATTAGAAAAAAAATGTTATTCAACTTTTAGCATGGAAAACGATTTAACTTTGTATGAAATAAATGTAAAAGAAGTATTACATGTAAAAATATAAAAAAAATATATTGATAACATTTACACCAATTTATTGCACACCGTTTTTCTATTTAATCGCAATTTTTATTATGTACACAATTATAATTAGAACATTTTTATTATGTATAATTATAATAATAATTCCGAATTTTATTTTTTTATATTTAAGGCTCTAAATCTAAAAAATAAATAGAGGAATTGCTTGCGAATAATTCAAGAATTTTTCCTTAAAGCACATGCTTGTGTTATTCAACCTATATGTTTGTTTATACAGAGTTAATTTCAATTAAATTTTATTTGTTATGTATTTATTTCAAAGAATAATTAATTATGATTGACTTTATGATTGCTTTGATGCACAAGATTCATAGCAATTTTCATATAAACTTATATAGTTTCTTTTCTTATATAAAAGTTTGTTTATATATAATTAATTCTCATTCAAGTGGAAATGTTGATATAAATGTTTATGAATGCTTGTTTAATACGAATATATTTTGCTAGGCGGTTGTCGAACATGTATTGTATCACATATTTAATACTTCTAGAACTCTATAGAAATCTATCGAAAATGTGATTCATAAAATAATCATATTTTCAGACTGTGGCAGTTGAGCCACAGTTTTGTTGTGGTTTTTCGGATAAAATTGTTTTTGTATTTGTTATTAAATTATCTTCCTATTACAATGACGAGAAAACGAGTAGCCTTAATGTTAAAAGGCAAAATCTTACGGTCTCCGAAAAAAGAAAGCTTCAAAATTTTGTTACACTAACCGTAATATTAACTCCCATACACACTTTTACAAGTGTGTTTCTTATTTACATGATATTTTTATAAGCACCTGTACATCAAATACAAAACAATTTTATTTCTTATATGTGTACGTACTTTTCATCTTTTTGCGATAACCCCTTTTGATTGTGTAAATACACCTTTTTTAAATTATATTTACATAAATTTTGTATTCATGATTCTTTCTAAATCTATCGTGAAACATATTACTAAAAAATTTTTTTATACATTTATTATTTGTACCTAAACGGTTGAAGCGATAGTACAGACATTTTATTGAATTCCTTGTTATTCGTAGTCATACCGTACTGTTTTTAACCGATTTCAAGAACCTCCTTTCTCAATTCAACTGTAATTTTTTTTTATGTTTGTTATGTCAGAACATTCAAGTGAGATTTTGATGATGGCTTTTTTATTTAAAACCTGGTGCTTTCCGTTTGGTTCTATTTCATTTTGCTTCAGATCTGATGTCCCCAAGGAAAGGAAAAGAGCAAGAACAATTTTTAGCGATATTTGTGTTCGCGGATAACTTCGTCGTTTATGAACCAATTTTGATTATTCTTTTTTTGGAAAGGAAATCTTATATAGGTATATAGGTACCATGTTGTATAAAACCACGAAAAAATTTCATTTGGATAGATTTTAATCACTAAATATTATTTTTGCTTCGGCTTTCCTCTTAGCCGGTTCATTTGGTTTTAAAATCTGTTATAGCTAAAGTACAATCTAATCTTTCTTTATATTACATGTCGTTTCTATAATATCTATAAAATCTATGAAATGCCATCAAGAGATCAGACAGAAAATAAAAACAAAAGGAAAGTTAAAAACCAACTTAGGTTCAGTTATATTTTATATTAAAGTAAAATATCAAATAAACCTCTGTAAATCAGGAAACTACTTATGCCTAGCGTCTGCAAACAACAGATCTTCTAAGTGATGTGGTTTTGTATATAAACCGAAATATTTTTCAATCGTTTTCAACGATTTTTGTAGGTGTTATTGTAATAGTTTTAATAGTTATTAAAATTATATAAAGTAGACTTTTAACTTGCCTGTAAATGCTCTCCTTTAACTTAGCACCTGATTATATATTATCTTTTTATTTCTTTACAGTCTTTGAGCATCTCCTTCCTCCGAAGGAAATATTTGTTTTACATCTACCGATAACTACTATTTTATTTTACGATACTCGAAATATATAGAAAATGAGTATATCCAATTTAGTCTGTGTAACGCTAACAAACTTTGAAGACATTAACCAAATATTGGAATGAACACTTCTTATTCATAGAATAATATTAGCCCATTTTCCATTGTTCGAACACTTTTTTTTATAACTGTATGAACAGACTATTTAACAAATTTTATTGATTAAAAATAGTTTAGACGTTAATATTCAACCATATATCGAATATTTATATAATTAATAATATCATATGTTATCTTTATTTGTTACAAAATAGATTTATTTTATAAATACATTTTCTTTTAGTTATCTATATTAACTTACGATAAATCAAAAATTATTTTCCTTCATAACAAAGTTAACCCATTATTTTAAATCTTTTATAATATATTTAGGAATGTATTTAAATCGATGTTTAACATAATAATTTCATACATTAAGATACTAGCAAGTGACGTCATAAGCAATTATTTCTTTCTTTGTCTTTATAAAGAATTTGGAATATCCATGTTTGTGAAGTAAATACGATTTAATTGAAGTAATAAAAAAAATTTAGTCAAATACCCTTTTAATTTTTTAAAATTTTTTTCGTTTTTACAGACTAATGCGTATGGCTGTATTTATAATATATAAATATTTATAATAAATTATATGATAATTTATAAAAAACATTTTTTTTTTTATAAAAATGATGTGGGTGTTTTAAAATTTATTCATATTTAATTTATGTAAATACAAAGAAAAGAAACAACTCAACTCAACCAAATAAATTATATTAAATTAATATTTCTTCATGGATATATTTATTACGAATGTGTTCATGAATTTTAATTTTTGTTTTCCCATTCAATTTATTATACAACAGATATATCTTCAATTTATCGAAAAATAGTTAGAAACGATTCTAAGGATCATAGTAGAAAAAATTATCTTATTTCTTAAGTGTATAAAAATCAGCTGTTATGTCATTTTGGATAATTAATTTTGGAGATTTCAGTAGGAATGTATATTATAATTATTTCGACACGAACATGCTAAATTGCTTTAAATGTCCTCTAAGTGATTTAAGCTCTCTTTTGGGATATTGCATGAAATCCATCCGCTAAACTGGCTTCTGAATACGATTTTTAGTGATATCTTAAAAACAACGAATCCAATCGTTAAATAGGTGTTATTTTTGAAATCTACGGATCAAACTACCCTTATTAACATTGTTTTTTTCAAATCAAGTAAAAAATATTTTTTTCGAATATTCGCAATTTTTTTAAGGGGTACCCCTTTGAAAAAATCGAGGAAATCGAAAAAAAAATTTTGCTCTCGATTTGGATGAAATGAATGTTTTACGGTAATTTTGAAACGCAGATTTCAAAAATAACATCTATTTAACAATAGGATGTGTAGTTTTTGAGATATTGCTGGAAATCCGATCCAAAGGCCGGTTTATTGTATGGATTTCATGCAATATCTCGAAAACTGGTCGACCGATCGTAAAATAAATATTATTTTTGAATTTTTTAGACCTTAATTGTTTTAGAAAATCCATAAACAGCGAACAAAAATTTTGGAATTTTTCGTCGGTTTTTTAAGGTTTCCTGATACAATCGCAAAATTCTCAAAATACGTAGTTTCTGAAAAATTGTAGGGGTTATTGCTTGCGTTTTCCAATCTGGTATGATTTTTATATGGCGGTTGAATATTTTGATTATAATATTTAGAATTTTCAGGCCACTCGACCCTCTTGAATAAAATATTTCTTGAAGTAGAGTAAATATTTCAAGGCTAGATAAGGCTATATAAATTAAAACAACAATAGGGTAACAATAGGGTATTCAAGCACATCTAATGTGATTGAATACCATAACAATACTTGAAAAATAATTAAAATTAACTGAAAAACAAAGAAGTTATAAGCTATCAAAGATTATTTTATTTTCTACCACTTTCTTGAAAACGATAATGAACATATAATTTATATGGATATACTTATAATTGACGACATTCGTAAGTTTTTCCATTTTGGATTTAATACGAATTTGTATTGTACGAAGTATATGTATTTATGTATTTAAATTTTCTAAAAGATCTGATGAAGAAACCAAATTTTCTTGGAAAAATCATTAAGTAATATTAATTTCCATTATAAGCCTAATAGTACGTTATCTTTATTACAATACATTTATGATTTACCATTATTAGATATTCCAAATAGACAAAAATAATGTGAGTAACAACTATAAATTGAACCCTTTAATAATATCCATACATTATGTATATAATAGTAAATCAGATAGACATTAAAATATTATTATTAATTCTTGTATTCATATATTTTGATAAACATTTCATTTCATATCTAACATAAAATATTATAACATCTCTTTAATATTACCGGTACGTTGACTTTCTATCGATTATGAGTCCCTACTATTTCAAATCTATAAAGCTTTAAAAGTAATTAAGATATAAGAATACTGAGTGTACAATAATATTAAATATATGCATAAGATTTGATTTAAATTTGAAAAATATCTTTATTTTGGAATTAACAGTTGCTGTCCGTCCGTTACAAGTCCGTCCATTCGTCATTAACATGTCTCAAAAGCGAAAAAAGATGATTAAACAAAATCCTTCCATTTGGACCAAAGGATCCATGAACACAAAAAATGTTTGTTTTTTTTTATTGAAATATTTTTTTGTACACTATTTATATTCGCCACAATTTCAACTCAAGTTGAATATTTGATACAATCTAGTCATTTTTTAAAGATGTTTTTCGAATTAAGCATATTTTTAATAAAATATAAAACATTGTATGCAAAATGTTGTACTTTTAATTAAAATTTGAAATTAAAATTTATTTTGTCAGAACCGGTAGTAAACATTTAAATAGTAATTTTAATACGTTCGACCATTTTTATTTTGATGATTTTAGTTGCAAATTAAGCTAAAATTTTACCAAAAAAGTTTAAAAAATTGATCTACTCTTAGTTTAGAAGATAAACGATCTATAAAGATGATAAATTGTTTTTATATGCAAGCTATGGAGATGCGGTTGTAATCGATATAAAATCGTTTGATAAAAGTTTTTCCTGCCAAAACTGTCACCAAATTAGCAACCAGTAACATCTTCTCAGAGTATCATTTCAACTAGCTAATTCATTCTGACGACGACTACTTTGTAGTCGAAATACGTATTTATAAAATACAAAATAATTTGATCTAGGAAATTGGGGAAAAAATTGAAATTTATTAAAAAAAAAATTTATTAGAAATTTATTGATAAAGTGTTTAAAAAAATTAATTTATAATTAAAAAATTATATATTTTAAAGGTTAGATATTTTGCTATGTGTATCTAGAATATCTTGTTTTAGGCAAATCGATTGAATAGTTTTGAGTCAGTGCTTCCCCGAAAGTTCAAAAACATGGTTTCGAGAAAAAAGCGTTTAAGGTTTTGATAACAAAATATACTAACATTAATTAATCAGCTATTTTTTTGTCTCTAACTTTGAAAATATTCTAAATTTAGGTTTGAAAATTTAAGAGTATTTTTTTAAGATGTTTTTCTTTCGAAAAAAGTAAAAAAAAATCGATTTTGAAGAATCGATCACATTGGACTTCTACCATAGCCGGGACTGCTAGTTTGTTCTGTAATTTATTTGTTTTTTATCGAAAAACTTCGTTATTTGTGCGAGATAAAAGATTCTATAGATGTTTTATTTGCATTTATTTTAAAAGTAAAATAAAGCGTTTCAAATTCGTATTTGTTTTGAGTGAAATAAAGCGTCCTCCAGACGACTGTCGTGTATATTCCGTTTCAATTGTATTATTTTATATATAATTAGACAATCAAAATTAAAGTTAACTAACATAAATAAGTTGAAGTAGAAGTATGAGTAAGTAAGTACACCTTGTACAATACAATTTAATGAATATAAATAATGCATTAGAGAGAGTAATAATACTTTAGCATGTAGTATAGTAGGTACTTTATAGTACACATATAGTCATTATTATTATTATTATTATTATTATCATAATATCATATCCTTTAAGGTGCTGTTTTAGTATATGAACTAAAGATGAAGTAAGCAAGCACAAGCACAAGCAAGCATAAGGATTTAACAAAATCATTAATATTAATTTTATCTTCATTAAAACAGAGATATAATATAAATATAATATAAAATATATGTACACAGTGTTTGTAAAATTATCATAAAAATTCGATTCATAAAAATGTTATGTGTTCCTTGAAAAATATGCTTTACTTGATGTGTGTATAAGTATTATTTGATTGATTGCATTTTTTATACCTTTTAAATTTGCCATAGATATATTTCGAATAAGAGTTGTACTTTGAAGAAATAGTAGGTGATAGTTGAAAAAATCCAAAATATACACGAATAAAGTTCACCACCCAATAATCCAATTTGAACCCATTGCTTTGCGAATAATTACAACTAAGAGGAGGGAATTACAAGTTTGGTGGATTTTAGATAAAGGTATACCTCACACATGCAAACACACACACTCATGTATACATTCTGAAACCCAAGTTTTTTTATTCAAGGGAAAATATGATAAACTCGTTACGAAATTTTGATAGAAACACTTCCTTTTAATAAAAGAAAATGAAAGAAATAAATGTGTAAATAAGGTTTGGATTCAAAATAAGCTGAGTGCTCATACATATGCGATTAATAAACAACAAAGTCGGCTTTTTACGGAGGTCGTAAAAGTTATTTATGTGCCAATTAAAAAATCTCATTAAGGTATAATAATCGATAAAAAGGTCTGGAAAGATATACAGATCAACCTTCTGCCTACCCTCTACATCTATTACTATTTGCGTCTATAAAGACTACATCTATAAAGAGAATGTAAATTAAAACTAAAATTTCTTAAAATTATTAAAGTACAAGATAATGCTAAAATTGGTAGCAGATACAATTTTTAGGCTGGGTATAGGAAAGACTTCTCATAAACGGAATTTATTGGTCTGTATGAGCAGAAATTTTACAAACAAAAATTGTCAGATTCAAAAAAGTAATTTGATTATAAATTATATATAACGATTCCGTAACACTCAGTGAACTTATTTAAGTTGAATATTGCGATAAAGTTTTTTAATTGTCCATGCAATATATACGCAATTAAAAGTACCGAACTGTTCAATTTAATTCAACTAAATTTATAAAAATCTATATAAGGACTCTAGATCGGTCATTGTACTTACAATTAACGTACTTCAATTATTTACGTATTATTGATCATTTTTTTAGTATTGTTTTTTCTTCGTTTGTATTATTGCTCACAGAATTGTAATGTGTTACTCAAAATGGCCAATCTAGATTACTTTTATATTTTTTATGATAATGTGATATTTTTATGTAAAATTTTCAGAAAAACAAAAAAGAAAAATATAATTGTACACCAAAAAACAACTGTGAATTAACTATGTGTAACATCCCTCTAGAGAATTATTACAACTAGCTAATTCATACTGATGATGACTACTATGTAGTCGAAATACGTATTTATAAAAATACAAAATAATTTGATCTAGGAAATTGGAGCAAAAAATCGAAACTTATTTATGATTATTATCATTAATTTATTTTGAATGCATTTGTACAAATATCATAAGGAAATGTTGGCATTTAATAATAGCATACAATTGTTTGGGATTGGAAAGTTTTTGTAGAGTATATAGCTTTTAAACTAATGAGATAGTTTCATATTATGTTCGTGTGAATGTAAACATTACACAATTTTGTCTGAGAAAATGCACTTATATAAAATTTACAACAAAAAAACTGTATATGTTTGCGTTTGATATTTGATTGTGTCTACTATTTCCAATAAGTAGGTATTTAAAATAATATCTCGAAATTCATAGTATCTATTTTATGACAAAGTTTTGAAATTATAAGTTTTGCATCGTACTCATAATTATAGCTACAGTTCTATTAAATTTTGTGCGTTTATTATTATAAAACCCTCAAATTAGTATATATACGTTTTGAGTTTAATTAATTTTATTTTTGCTTTAAGCACATACACAATTTTATGAGTATCAGCTCTCATTTTCCCTAGAAATCAAACCATTTCAAATGTACGTAAAAATCAAAGTCTTCTGTCAAATCCAGATCCTCTATCAAATTACGATTTTAGAATGTTGATTGATACCTCCTCAATATTATTCTATACCTTGTTCTCCATAATCTCAAGTAGCCAGCCAATAAATTATGTCAAATTCTTCCATTATATTTACCTTGCAGCACACGTGGTTCGTTCTAGATTAACTTATAGTGATTATTCACCCATTAACTTAGATTTTTGGTCCCATGTTATGTTATCATAAGTTATGTAATTATCTGTTAAAAGGTTCAATGGGTGTTTACGTATTTTTATTATAACATAAACATCACAATTAAATTGTAATTTAGATTCATTAGATGTACTTCGATAAGAAAAATTGATTTGACGCATACAACATTTTCCTACTAATGGAATTTTCTTGTTAATCAACATTAAAGTATGAAGTACTTGCATAGTAGTAAATAAATATTTATAGTAAATAGTACTTTTTGAAATTCATAATTGTTATTATCATATAATTCTGTAATTAATTAATAGAAAAAAATTTGATTATTGTTTATTTTCTATTTATAAAAATGATTAATTTTCATATAAAAACAACTCCGATTTTGAATATTCCTTTTATTTTAAAGCATATGTTGGAGTGAAAATTGAGTATATGCATCATCGAATTATTATTATATTTATTAACTAGCGAACGTCATCCAGGAACAGAATAGCTTCGCAACAGTGAAGGACTTTTTGAAATCGTTTCAATAGTTTTTAAGTTTATTCGTTACATACAAAAATCCAAATGTTTCTTCTTTATAATATTAATATAGATATTTATTACAAATATGTGTGTATTAATGAGTCCATTAAAAAAAAAATACATACATTGTCGTTTTTATGTACATATGTACACGCATTAGAAGTTATACTTCTTTGGCGTCTGGAAAAAAAATATTTGTAAACACTCTCAAAGTTTTTACACAGTTTTTGCAACTGAAAAATTGATATAATAAATATATATATAATTATTCAGAATTGATTATTAATAATATACTGGTTATTAATAAAATAATATATTTCACATGAACTGGCTTATTAAATTAAAACATAACAACACGTTTTGTTAGATACCTTGCGTTCAGTCTGAATATACTATGTACCATACTTATAGTATATACAGTTTGTATTGTATATTCAGTTTCCATACCTATAAGTTAACCCAGTCAATTAAAGAAATATATAATATTAATTCTATTCTGTAGCCAACTTCATCATGTCGTTTTTATGGGATCGTACGCACGCAGCTCATAAATTCACTCTCATCCAAACGCGCCAAAAGAAGTTCAACTTCAAAAATATTTGATTATTTTTTTCCCATTAACGTTTAAATATTAACAATTTTTAAAAATATTTCTCGTACAGAGTACAGTTTTTGGGTTGTACCATGTATTCATTTTAATAGAGCTCTGCAATTGGTACAATAACACGAGAAAAACGTGAGAAAATAAACAAATTATGTGATTTTATGAAATCCACATGAAAATTTTGTTTCATACATATAATAGGTAAAAAAAGGCTATTAATTAAAACGACATGTGTGTTTGAAAACGAAACAAACTACTGTATATAATATTGTTGTGTCTATATAAAAGTGGACTATAGTAACGTAGTAACGTCTAGTGTCTAGACATAAAACATGCATGACATAAAAACACATTTGACACTGTAATACGTTCTGACCAGAATATTTATGTATCAATATGAATAACAAGTGTGTAATGGCTTTAATATGGTCAATGATATATTTTCACTTAATGTTGTGTAATTTTTTATTCTTTCATATACTCTGATGGCCATTAATTATATCTAAACAGTATGGCATGAAAATATTTTGCATGACGTTACAAAATTGTATTTTATTTACGTATGAAGTATACACTTTTATTTATAAAATATATTAGTGTACAACTTAAACAAGTTTTTGTTTTTTTGTAGTAAAGTAGCCCTACGAATGATTGAGATGGATATTTGGAGTATCAGGAGTATTTAGATAAACGTATGGTAGTTGTATTGTTTACTAAGCTTAAAAATTATTTAGTATTTTAATTGTAACATTGTATTGTTGTAAATATTATATTCCACTACATAAGAGGCATTATATGGAAAATAGAAGTGGGGATGTTACGAAGCATCGCACAAAAAGGAGACCACGAATATAAAATATATAGCAAGGTTGCACACACATTATATACTTGTCACTTATAACCACTAGATATGCACACGACCGTGCTATATGAAAATGTGTAATATATTCTATCTGATGCTGTCGCCGACATAATCCTATTTTATTATTTTTTTGTGTCTTTATCGTTGCTACATGGTTTTGTGTAATATATTCTCATTC
Source organism: Chrysopa pallens (assembly GCA_020423425.1). NCBI lineage: Eukaryota > Metazoa > Arthropoda > Insecta > Neuroptera > Chrysopidae > Chrysopa > Chrysopa pallens. The sequence goes on from CM035594.1 coordinate 37,677,072, forward strand.
ACTCGCAAACTTAATCGTAAAGTTTCAGTTCAAAAAATTTACACAAATTCCCTGCCAAAAAAAGAATTGCAAAGTAACAAACAAGTGTTACCTTATGAATACGAAAAACTATTCCAACTCCATTGATTAACGCAACTATCTTTAAATTATCCTGGATCAATTAAAAAATGTACAAAACATTGAGGTATATATTGAGTTATACAAGTCATACTTTGTATAGTTTCAACAAAATATATAATTTGGGTGTTTTTATAATAACGCATCTTATTTTATCATGTATCAAATATAGAACTATCACATGATCATTATTTCGATTCGTTTCTACCAACTTTCGTGTTTTTGGGTTTAGAATTAAACTGCAGTTTAGAATTAGACTGCAGAAAACCATAAAAAATTGTTAAGAGGGTTGTAAAACCTCTGATGAGCTAACAATCATTCGAAATATATGATGGATTCATGAAAATTCAGAAATCATTAAGGGCATTCAGAAATCTCAGACATCTTGCATTGATAAAATTATTGCTTACCTTGATCAAATGTTCTTGATTTTGGCATAATTAGAAAACAAAACTGGCACATATCTGCAAGTTTTTCTCTTTCAAGGTAAATAATGAATACTTTAAATTGTAAATGAAGAAATTATCTGCGAATATGTATTTATAAAAAACAAAAAAATTTTATCTGGAAAATTTTTATCTAGAAGCTTAAAAACGCAATTTTTTCGAAAAATCTTTTTGGTAATAGATTTCTGTTTGATAATATTCATTTGGTTTTATATAGTTTACCAAAAATATTGATTTTTATGTTATTGTACTACATATAAAAAATATCGATGATAGCAGACTTTATTACCAAACTATTTTTTTTATACATTTTTGATAAACGAGCTTTGTTTAAGTGTGTAATACCCAATCTCGTAATTCGGTGACTAGACATTGTTTTTTTCTGTTTTTAAAAATAAATGTTTTATTTAAATAAAAAATGGTTTATTCTTTTTCTCTAGCAAATATAAACATTGTGTCTTTCGTGTTACATTAATTTTCAAGATTTGTATGATAAAAAGTAAAATCATATTTTTATTATTTTTTATTATTATAATTTTTTTTATAAATGGTAAGTAAAAGAAAGTGTATAAAATATTTGAATTATTTCTATTTGGGTATTAAAGTAAAATTATCAGAAATATATTTTTATATAAACGATGAAATTAAATTAAAAAATGTCGTGATGAATATGGCATTTAAGAACCGGGCCAATTGCTTACGATAAAAGCTTCCACTTTACTGTTTTCTCTCCTTAACTTATATTTTCAAAATTATACTTATTTTGACCATACACATTTTTGTATCATTCTCGCCTTAAATTTTTTTTAATTTTATTTTCAGACTTCAAATGTATACCTCTCCTTATTATGCCGATGTGTTGCCGATGTGTTAATAACACATGATTACGATAAACATATCGCTCGCCATTTTAATATTAAAATAATTTTTATAGATGAAGATGTCTTGTATAGTGACTTCGTTGTATTAACGCAGAGTACTAGTTTATTTTCCACTTATTTTTATATTCATTTGTATATAAATTATTTCAAAATAGCGTAATTAAAAGTTTTCACTGAATAATTCATATAAAGTTGAAAGTCGTATAATTTATTCATAAATTTGGTAGATAAAGTATGTTGATTACTTCAAACAGATTAATTATGAATATTCAAATATTATTCTGTCTCTCTATTATTCTCTAGTAATTTTAACAAATTTATTATCCAAAAATATGTCAAGTATTTACAATTATGAAATTCTTAAAAATAAATAAAAGTTTTAAATATCTTAGAATTCATCTCAAATTACATAAATTTAAATGTTTCTTTATTTGCGTTTCTTTATTTTTTAACTGTTATGATCATCAGTGAATACATTTATTTATAACAACAGAACACAGAATTGCCATGCATACAAGTAAGTACTGAAGCTTAGCTATTAGGTTGTTACCGTTATCGGTTATAACTGTCATACCTTCCTGTTTACAATGAAATAAACACCCATTGATTTCTCTTAAAAATCGCTCGTTTTCTTTTTTAAATATCAATATGAAACTTCCAAGTGGAAAGATTGTATTATTCTAATTATAACTAAATTCCATGCAGGCGAAGGACTATTTTAAAGGTAGCCTGAATACCGTTAAACGATAATGGCGCTAAACCACTTTCACAATCTTTATAAAAAAAGTAAAAATTTATTAGAAGTGTATATTCTAAAAAATGAAAAAAAAAATGGGATGACTTGCCCGCGTTGTTTAGATAAACAATTTAAATAATTAAACATTACAGAGATTATTTACATGAATGTAACTATAATACTTGAAAGTGTGTATAAAGAGTATATAGTATAAGTACAATAACGTACAATATGTACTATACGTACAAATCATTGTCAGCAGTCTTAATACATTATATAAATAAGTAAAATGTGGATTTATTGTTAAATCATTAGGAATTTATCAGAGCTGCGGTCAAACATTAGCTAGTTTAATTATTTTTTAAGGATTTGTTTGATGGTTAAAAAAAAAAAAATATATAATAAAAATTAATTAATAAATATTAAAAATTTTTTAATAAGTTGTGAACATGATGTATTTCAAACATAAAAATATTACATTAAAAATAATATATTCGTCAGTATTTTTATAAAATAGCATGTTATATACTCTTTTGCGTGCAATTAATAATACACCGTTATATGTAGTTAGTATACATAGGTGTTTTTTATTTTCATAAACCTAATCAAAAAGCTTTTTTTTTTTTACCTGAATTCGATTGCGTTCTACTGTAAGTACAATCTAAGTATATAATCAAATAGCCATTAGCATTTTCTTATATATGAGAGAAATATTTAACAAATTTCCTGTCAAAAATTATTTTTTAAAGACTTAATTTATGATTGACTACGCTAGTCATAATAAAAAAATAGATTTCAATCTTATAATTAATTTCGTCTATTGCCCTTTATTTGACCCAGGGACTAAGGAAAACACATAAAAAATTTATCGTAATTTTTTTTTATGTTGGCCACTAAAAAGACTACCAGCGAACTTTGACTAGTACAAAACTATGCAAGCCAAGGATAGATCTATATGGGCACGGTGACCAAGTGACACAACCCATATTGAAGTCAAAAGGTTAATACATACAATGCTATTAGGTATTTTAAGACCTCCTTGTACAGCTTCAAGGCAAGTAAACAAGTCTAACTATCCTTTACATACCTCTTTTATGTTTCGTTAGGGATAGCAGATTCTGGCTTCCTTATGATAGTATCACCATTGGGATATCTCCTTTCCAAAAAAAACCATTGGGATAGTTTTTCAATCAATAATCATCAAAATCGGTTCATAAAGTAAATTTTTGAAGTTGGTAAATATACGATATGCTTTTAAGTTGTAAAAGTTTCATCAAATTCAGTTCCAAAACTTGTGATATTTTGATATGCCAATTGGTACACATTTATTTTTGCAATTTTCGTAAAAAAACTGACTTATATTCTATAGGTTTATTAATTTACTATTTGTTTACCTCGTGAACCTATCGATACACTTATACAAGGTCTAGTCTGGACCTTCATCCATTTTGTAAATAACTTCTTTGTCAAAATGCAATTAATCGTTAGTTTAAGTGAGTTCGAAATCGTACTCACAATTGGCCAATCTTTGAGTGACTGTGTTCAGTACGATTTTTAAAGGCTACGTCTGCACCTGATTTGCAAAAAAAATAAATCGCTATTTCCGTTGAAATTATTTGTTGTTTGTTTTTAAAATTATCATTATAAAAAGTAACAATGTTTGACCTTTATCGCTATCCGTAATTAATAGATGTGACAGGTAGTTATGTATTAACACGAGCTTTACAGTTTTTATGTAAATCAAACATAAAAAGGTAAATTAAAAAAATTAAAAGTTGGATTAATTATTTCCTATAAAAATAATTCATGATTTAGATAATTATAATAAAAATTCATGTGCATGGAGAGAGGTTCGTTATACTGTGTACGGTAATAAATTTTAATTTTAACCATTTAATGTGGTAGTTGAATACTTTTAAAAGTTTATTTAAGTCACTTATTAACTGCCATGGTCATCAGTGACTTCTGTATTTACTTACTATCTGTGTGGTCACCTATACCTGGCAAAACAATTCCGAATTGTGTTAATCAAATACATGGATGGGCCTGGCCAGCTTTACAACTCTCTTAAACTTCAGGATAACTACAAATTTCTATCTTCTATATATAATATATATATATATATATATATATATATATATATATATATATATATATATATATATATATATATATATATATATATATATATATATATATATATATGTATAAAATAGAAATATAATATTATAGAAAATTTATTACGGTCTAAAGCAAAACAGTTTTTGACCCGGTTTAAAAAAATTTCCCTTCAACTTTCACTACAGCTATAAATAAAGATCCATGTTAAGCGCTTAAAATGGCCAGTTTCGACGTGAGGCATGACTTTTTTACTCACCGATAGTAGTAAATGAGAGCAGCAAAAATGTGGTATACAAAGAAATTTTGAGTACAGGGAAACATCATCAATTACTTTTATGAACAGTCGAAAACTAGAATATTATTTTTGAAGAAGAAAACATAGCTGAGAACTAGCTTACATAATGGGCTGAAGTTTTATGTAATCAGTATGTAGAATAATAATCAGATTCAGTCGATTATTAACGAGTTGGTTACATTTATTAACTAGCTAATAGATAATAGTTAATAGTTGCAAGTAAAAGTAATTACATGAATACTTATACATAAAACAACAACAAAATTGTGATTGTTACTCTAAGACATATTAAGTAAATGAAAAATATTTATCAAAAGTTGACATTAAAACTGAGAAAAACTTTAGTTTGTTTCTAGGCTCTGTAAGATTTTAAAGATTCGGATTTTCAAGGTAATAATAGGTAATGGTTGACAACTGTTTTCCACCTGTGTTAATTACGAATTATGAGTATATACATGCTTCGTTGGTAGGTATAAGTTGTATGAGAGTATATAAGTTATATGAGAGCAAGCGCGTCCGTAGTGCCTAGATCTTTTTGTCCTTTGCACCCTCTTTTAAAACACTCTATCTTCTGAAGGCAATAATACCTTTTTACTCAAGGTGATAAGTATGCTGTTATAATCTTGCTGGTGAAGCTGGTTACTTCGTTTGTATCCAAGCAACGGCAGTGCGTTCAATCACCCGCGTCCTATTTTTTATAATTGATCAAACTGCCGCTCCTTGGATTCAAACCAGAAACCTCCAGTCTTTGTAGTCAAATGAGTAAAGGTATTAACGGCTATACTAAATTGAATACTGAGCAGGTAACGGTTAAGATACATGCTAGCAATCAAGTTTATTCCGAATCAATTACAAATTGGTTGTGTTTAAACATTTTCATGATATTTTATTTATTTACAGCTATTTATTAATAGTCTCGATTGCCTATATTCTTGATTGCCTGTATTTTAATAAACTTCTATTTGAATGATTTCACTTGAATAGTGTCATTGGTCATTATGATGGACTATTTGGTTACATTCAACACATAGTATCTATACTCACAAATACAATGATTTAAGTAAATTGAGCACTTTTTACGGATTCTAGGTACACCTATTGGATGAATTTATAGAATCCATACACGATTTGCTTTTTATGAACATCAAAGGATTTATTAAGGTTGAGCCTTCTTTAAAAGACATTTTCATTTGATTCATAATATTCATCAAAACATCAAAGATTCATAAAGCATCAAAGAGCAGTATGCATCAATGGAAGATTATATTTCTGAATCTACTTGGCGGACTGGTTACTAATGATGAAATTCACCAAAAAAAAAAAAAAAAGAATAAAAATAATACTCTTTTAAATGTTAAAAATCGAACAATCGAGCAAGCGACCTTCCGTCTAACAATTGGAAGATCGATATAATGACTAAATAGAACAAAACTAATGATCGATATAATGTCTAAGAAAACGGATATAATGCCTGCATACAACAAAACTCGTTAACAATATCTTAGTTGTTGAATTTGATACTTGTATTGAAATACCACATTCATACTTTTCGGATGGCCTAAAATATTGGAGGGATATCGGTTAAAGTGTTTTGATCAACAAGGAGATTTCGTATCATTTTCAAAAACTTGTGAACATTACATCTAGTGTATCATGCAACAAATGTATTCAGCTTTAATGTGCTATGTTTACTTGTTGATTGCTTACTGCTTCACTGCAATATGTTTACAAGTCTGTCTGTCTGTCTGTCTATCTCGATATAGATTTTAATTAAAAATCTATGTTTGATTGTGTTACCATTTCAATTATTGTCATTCTTTATTAAAATATCATCAATACACAAACAACAATAACAATCGGACGTTGTGGGATTTCATTTTCATTTATTTCAATAGTTATCAGCTATATTTAGCATCATATATATTATTTCTTTCAAAATACGATGTTCTCTGTTTTCTAAATTAACTGCTGAATTTATTTTCGTATCTTATAAAATTAGATAAATATTGATTATTCTATAGAAAAACATTTTAATTTAATAACACATAGATGAAATAAATAATTCAATATTTTGAAGCTCATTAATGACGTCCTAAATATCTAATACGGAATTTTTAATTGAAATGTCATGAGATATTTGAAATGAACCAAGAAACATTAAAACACAAAACTGTATGTTTATTAAAAGCAAATAATTAATGTTCGAAACATTTTTTCATAAAATGTTTAGATTTGGCTAAATTTCAGCTAATTACCAAATGTATAATACATTTTGTTATGTAACAAGTGAAGATAGAAAATCTATTTTAAGTTTTTTTTTTTACATCATACATTTCGTTTGAGTTCCAATATTTGAACTTATATATTATATAATTATTAGAAGAAATAAAACACACTAAATACGCAGTCTATACAATTCTATTCTTCTATCGGTTGTGGTTTAAAGAGGTATAATATCTTTAAGGCTCACTCAACTAATTTTTGCAAATTCATGAACGCTCTTTTCGTGTTCGATTTGTCTTCGTGATGAATATACTAACATTCATACAGAAATGTAGTCTTTAAGTGATTCTGCGGGCATTTATACTAATATTTTGTTAATACCTTAATAATTTTTAAGTGTTGTAATGTTTGGACGAAATTTAATGTACCCCCATAATAATCAGGATTCTCAGACATATAAGTCTATAACATTGGCCATCCATATCATTGATTTTATCTTGTATTTACTGTAAAATTTCCGATATTATATTTTACAAATAAATTCATGGTCTTAGTAGTTCCGGTTACTTAGATCTCATCGACTACCAGCCACATTAATTGTAATTGATCATCAGTCACTGCTAGTTTAAGCATTCAAACTTTTAAAGGTTGTAACGCCTTTATTCGCTTAGCCACCGAGCCGATTTCATTAATTTGTGCGTCGAGCATGACAAACTCTTCTTAACTGCAAGAACTACATAATCTATGTATTTTATTATTATTAGTAATTAAAAAATATGCCGGTATTTTATTTTTTTTATGTCTACAATAATAACCAATAAAGTAAGAAGATAAATTTGTTCCACAGTTAATATTTTCAACATGTTTTATGAAATATACAAAAAATTATTATTGTATAAATATAAAATCATATTCCTAGAACAAAAAAATTATTAAATAAAGACTTTTTTCACGTAAATTCTGTTATCGACATCTCTTATATCTAATGGTTGCTATTTTTAATTGAATACCTGAGTACGATACATGTACACGTGATATAATAATAAAATTTTTTTTTATAAATGTTAAGAAAATTGTTATCATTTCATATTAAATGTATTGTTGCATAACCACAGTGAATATTGCGGTTTCATTTCATATCTTCAAGGACGAAAATTGTCAATAATGGTTTACTACGCTTATATGGAAAGATGTCTTGCTATCTAGACGGTGATAAAGCTACACGCTGATATTTTTTTTTTGTACACTACTCTTGTTTCGAGTAGCAGTTGATAAGGTTCGATGTTTGTATCTACGCTAGAGTTTGCATCGGAAACTCATGTTTTTAAGTTCCCAGAATTCGAAAAAGTTGTTTTTAGAAAATATGTATGTATATATATATATATATATATATATATATATATATATATATATATATATATATATATATATATATATATATATATATATATATATTAAACAAGTTTTACTCCAAAAATAGTTGAAATATTGATACAATTAACTCTGTTATTTTTCTTAATATGTTTGTAAGCATGATTAGTTTCACATCTCGCTTTGTTTTTTTACACACAAAAATAATTAATTAAGAGTAAAAGAAGGTTTTCTGACGAATGTAGCAGATATTTTCTTAATTTAATGTAATGGAATATGAACTGGTCTTCCATGCGTGACATAACACTTTGTTCAATATCCATTGCGCACGATATATAAGTATTTTATTCTCAGCTCATTATTATGCATTATTTTTCACAATAAACTCATTAGGATTGATGTATTCGTACTCACAAGGGGAGGGTAGAATTATTGTCCCTAATTTGTGAAAAGCATTTATTTTTTTTAAACATAAAAAAATATTGACTCAAAAATACTGATCCCTTGATTTGAGTAGATTTATTTGTTGAACTAACAGATATCTTTTCAATTATAAAATATTATGACAAAGGATTTACCATTGCAAAATATTCCTTCTTTTGTGTCATACATTTAAACATTGAAGCGTAATAACACTTTAAACAAATAATTATAATAAATATATAAAAAAATGGTTTTTCGTTTTTATCTATCTTTTTTTTTTTTTTCTGAATGTGACCTTTTATTATATTTATACACATGAAAAAAGGTGTTTAAATATAATGCGAACAATGAAATGTAATAGACGCTTGAATTAATTTGATGGCGGCAGAAGTAAATCGTGCGCATAAACATGAATTTTTGTGTTCTATGAACCTATTAAACCTTCTCAACCTTTCTTTTCTTTTGATTCCTTTCTATTCATTTTCAGATTTTAATGAATTTTTGCTCTATAGTAAATATTTCGTATTCCAATTGATCAAAAATATCTGACCTCATACAGTAACTATGAAACACACAAATTTCTGAACGCACGTATAAATATTCGACAAGCAAGTGACAATTTTTTTTATAAAAAGACATGAGAAAAAAGGAATCAAATGTTCTACAGTTGGGATCATTTTGTATTCGAAAATTAAATTGTCATTTTTAGAATGTTTCAACCTTTCTTCGTTACTTCTTATGGATCGATATTTCTTATGGTTTAAACCTTTACCGAACTTCCACAAATTTTTTGTTTTTCCACTATTGTAACAGTATCAGTACCACGTATAGTTCGTAGAAGAGACTTCTTAATCGATTAATGCGCTACGAGTGTATAAAATATAATTATTTGTTCAATTGTTTTCATGTAAATTGTATAGCAAATGTCAAACAAAACTTATTGAATAATTATAAAAAATGGCATTTAACTGAAGTTATTGGTTTGAAAATTGATAGAATAATAGATTACATTGTATTAGTAATTATTTATAATTGTAAATATAAATAATGATTCATTCAATTTTGTTAATAAATTTTCAGAAATTTCCTATATTAAATCGTACACAATTCCACAGACTTGTATGCCATTTGATTGAAGAAGTAGTATTTCATAGCCATAGAAACGAATGAAAACATTTTAATGCACGGTGTCCATACTGCCTTTTTGTATCATATTTGTTTATTATGAGTTCAAATAGTTTCTATATTGAAGTAGTTTATATTTCTGTCCGTAAATGTTGTAGTTTGTAGATATTAAAAATATAAATTTTTTTTTATTTACAACTATTTTTTATTGTATCTAAAGTAAATAATAACTGACGATCCATTAAAATACTCGTAACATTCATAAATATGTACAGTATTCAATATGTTATTTTCTAGTTCGATAAAACAAGTGGCTTGTATGAATTTTATGTTTCCATGAGTTTAATATTTTACTGTTTATGCAACTGTGCATTTTGATGTTATGGAACATTGGTACTTGGAACTATATTGATCTAAAAACTTTTATTGGCAGAATTTGTATGTTATACTGAACCTAGTTAAGTGAAACGAACGCAATTGTTTTAATGCTTTATTTAAATTGGAATACCGAGACTGATTTAAATCACATTACACATGTTCAAATTTATTACAATAACGTTTTAAAATTTTATTACGATCGAGTATGCTTTGTTAATTAATAATTAAATTGTATATATTTCAATATAGTATAAAAACAAGGTCTTTGATGTATATGTAAAGACTCATAGTGAATAGTGGTGCTAATTTTCTATTAATGTAATGCGACGTTTAAATCATTCTGGGTACATTCTATGTAATTTTAACCTTTCTTTACTTGTATATTCAACCAACAAACTAACCATTTACTAAAGAACGTAGTATCCTTTGTAACACGAGGGAGTGTTTATATATGCAACAACATACCTTTAATTATTTTACAACTTACAAGTATTGAAAGTTCTAAATAATATATTAATCCATAATAAAATCATAATAAAATTATTTATTGTAATTTTTTCAATAATGAACAAATTTAACTATTTTATTTTAAGGATTTTTGGATGATACGAGAAAATATAGAATGAACTAATTATTTCAATTGACGATTAATTTGTATGAAAATAAAAATGTTAAGAAAATAAAAATGAAGAGTAACGAGTAAGGGTATAAGGATTAACTTTAGGTTTTAAAACATCCTGAAGGTAACATGTAGAAACCCATCCAAGAAAGATTATTTATTTTCCAAACTTTCACTAATTTGAATTATCTATGGATTTCACTAGCAAGCTAAAAAAAGCGATGTTGACAAAATTATTTGGACTTAAAATTTTGCAACAACCCAAAGTTATTATTTCTTCTCAGTTTCGTATTTTCGTATGTTAAGATGTATTAAGCGAGATATATGGTTTAGCTTCTATAATTGAATTTTTTTAAGTGTGTCCTTTATCTTGTGTAGGAGAGTATTTACTACTTCTAATGTTACATTGATCCCTACAAAGGTGTTTCATTTTAAACAATAACGTTAAACTTCGTAATATAAATGATAAATTTAAGGAGATGTTAATTTTTATCTAGGGAACCATGAGTGTTATCAGTTCAAATTTTGCAAAATACAATGGTTAAATTTTAACGACACCATGTTGTAGTATTTCGTTTGTGTATGTAATGTACAATACTATACCAGGGTAGATAATTTTTGAAAACAAAAAAAATTATAGTAGAATGAAACCAATTGGAATCAGAAGATAATATGATAAAAATTAAAGGAAAAATAAATTACAGGTAAATTGAGTACGGGAATTGTGTTTGGGGGGGGGGGTGTTTAATTTGTAGGTAATAAAAATACATACAGCTTTTCAATTTACACCTTTTAGTTTTTTATTTTTATCTTTTACAAAAAATTTTTTTCCCACGTAAACTTACCTTTCTTATGTTCCAAATACACTGTAATTCATTTTGATTTAAAATATTTATTTTTTCACCTTATTTTTAATAAATATCGAAAAAGCACTCTAATTTTCAATCGAAAATTTTTAGGTAATGTGAAAAAAGTGTTAATACAAAAGTTGTAGATCTTTTTATTACCTACAACTTTGCCATTTAACTGTTTTCCATAGGACTTGTAGTTTTGCCGGAAATCGAAATAAACCGTGTTTTACCTTTAAAACCTCACCCCATTCTATTTCCCAAACTCAGGTCGCTCGTAATTTATTTTTCCTTTCATTTTATCATATTATCTTGCGTTTCCAATGGGTTTCATCCTACTATAATTTTCTTCCACTCTTTTTCATTTAAAGCTTCTACACTGGTCTATATATACAATGCATGTGTACACAGACGCTATAAAGCTTGTTTAATGCTCTTGTTAGTTCGTTACTTGTTATATACAATAATTTGACAGAGCATTTACCAAAGGAAGAGGTTATTCGCACCTCTTGCATTCAACTCCTGAATGATGGTATATTGTTATTATTGATTTGTAAGATTGCAATATATGATAAGTCCTAATGTTATTGAGGCTAATGGTACATTTATAATGATCCAAAATCCCAAGGTCGATGGTCCTTATTTATTTTCTCATAAATAAAAGGTTTGGGGTATGTCCAGTTTAGCATTTGACATGGTTAATCACAATTTTTTGTTTAACAAATTAGAAAGTCTTGGTATACGCGGACTGCCACTTGGCTGCGTTGTGTCTTATTTAGATAAAAGAAAAAGAGTAATCGATGTTGCAGGAATAAAATCAAGTCCCCGTGTGGAGTTCCACAGGACTCAAATCTTAGACCATTGCTGTTTTAGGTATATATATAATTATACGGAAAGTAATATATAATTACCTTCCGTCTTATATTCTCTATATTATTGCTGTATGCGTACTTTAACTTGGTTGTTTCGAAACTATTTATATGCAAGGAAAGCTGAATATTTGAAGAATGATTTAAATTTCAATATTTGTATTGTGAATAAATAGATATAAATTATTTAAAATTTATAAACATGGTATAATGAACATGTTATTAAAAAGTAAATTCAAGTTGTTAACTTTTTAGTCCTTCATTCATTTCTGACACCAACTCATCAAAATAAATTGTGTTGATGTTGTCTGATAGTCATTTCATTCTTACTGATGTGGGATGAAATGAAAATACCTAAAAATAATATAGAAAGTAAACAGAGAAAATTAATGAGAAACATTTTTGAGTGTCCGATTTCTGATTCTTTCGAACGATGTTAAAAAAGGAGTAATAAAAAGTTATTTAATATGATTAAAAACAAGTTGAAATACAAACTTAATTTATTGTTTATTTAATAAAATAGTTAAAGTGACCCTTTTTCGTGACATTTAATTTTTCATCCTCCCATTTTGAAAAGTTGCATATATATATATATATATATATATATATATATATATATATATATATATATATATATATATATATATATATATATATATATATATATGGGCGGACGTATTGAAGTCCTCAAATTCTTTAGATGAACGTGAAAGACGGCAAATCTTAGAGGCGATATTCTTGATATTTTTACAAGCTTCTTGCCCACCGTTCCGTAGATAGAAACTCGAAAGTGACTTCTACTTTATCACTTATATGTTGATATCCTCAAAATTCTTAATCTGCGATTTTGAATTAATTTCGTATATACATGCGAATTTGAGTAAATTTTTTGCATATCAATAAACTATTATAGAAACTCGATAATTCGGGAAAAACAAATTGGAATTGAAAAAAACTCGAAAACATTCAAGTCAGCTTACAAATACAAATAATTAAATTCATCTTTATAAATACCAAAGCTCTCAAATATTTCTTTTTAAAAACGTCCCTTTTTGCTTTTATCGCCATTAGAAGCCCAAATATCGCCTGAATATTTATCAAAGTATGAACATTAAAAATAAAACCATGTAGACCCATGTTAGCTCGCTACAAAATATCGCGAGCAGCTTAATCCCAGTGTGAACGTTACGATTTCAAATCTGTAGATCTACATTCAATGTCTAAAACTCAATTCCAAATACGCAGATACCTGTCAACTCGGCCTCAAGTATCACCTGAGTATTTAAATCACAGGAGGAACCAAAATAATCTGACCTGTGGTAACTCATTCTCTAATCTCGTATGGGTAGTTTAATGATAGGATTATTAATCTGCGTTGTACGTGGTAGCACTTCCAATTACCAATTGAAAATCTCGGGCTTGATTCCCGGCAAATTTGAAATATTTTAATTTATCCAATGCAAGTATATTTGTTAATGATCAAAAATAAAAGAGCAACAACAGAGCATTAAACTTGGATGGAAAACCTCATACTCAAGTTACAAGGTGTATAAAAAAGTAAAATGTTCTCCAACGAGTTTCTTTCATATAATTTTATAATTGTAATGATGAAGGACATCAATGTTTTTTTTTTTGTTCAAAATGTTTCTTTAAAAGAAATAATTTTTCAGTGTTTGAAAATAATTTAATTCATATTATAAAAAACATCTATGTAATTTATTTTTATCTCAAATTAAAAATTTGTCTTTTTTAATTGCTATGTTTTATAAATTCTATTTTTTAACTTCAATTAAGAAATTAAATGAAATATAAGATTAATTAATCTGAATTACAGTCAACGAAAATCATGTCTAACGTTTTATTAGTGTCAAAGAAACTACGAAATTTTTCTGAAAGCAAATATTCTGCACACGAAATACCCACATACATGAATTCATGAAAAAATCAAATTATTTAATCGTAAGCCAAAGTTCAAAATTAAGTGTATATTAGCCGGCTGTGAAGCTTATGTTGACAAAGTGTAGCATATATTGGCCAAATTGTGTCTAAGAACATCTTAATGGAAATAAAACACTTAAATTCATTTCTTTATATGAAATCAATTAGCTTGACCTGGTTTTTCCTTTATTTAAAAAAATCAATATTATTATTATGTAACACAGCCTAAAAATTGAGAAACACAAAATTGTTTATAATGATTAATTTTATACAAAATAATTAATTATTTATATTTATAAAAATTCCAGGAATAAATGTATAAATATTATATTAATTCAAAGAATCCATTCTGGACAATTCTAGAAAATAATTAAATATATCTAAATGGCTCTAAACATAAATAATTATGTAATTAATGTACAAAATTTAAATAATTATGTAAATATTTTACATAAAAATGATTGGCTTTTATATAAATTCAATTATAAAAGAGAAGTAGATGCAACCTGCTTGAAAGCTTGAAAATTTTTCGAAACATTCAATGCAAAATATTATTGAAAACCAAATTTTGGAAGTTGAAAACTTGAACTATAATGAGGTTTAAAATTTTTATTTGACTTTAATAATATTATAATTTTATATTCAATTTTTATTTACTTTTTTTTTTTTTTTATTAAAAAACATATTCATTTATTATTTTTATAAATAAAATGTGAAACCCATAATGCTGTGGTTGATGTATGTTTTACAAAGTTCATAATAAAACAAACCAAACCGTACTCCATATGTTTTTAATAAATTTTAATAAAAATTATGTTATCGTTTACTTTGTATAATGATCCTCGTATACTGTAGGTTGTAGGTATCTACTACAAACATATTTATATCTACGTTCAAGTACAGAGTCACCAAAAACCAACGATCATATTTAATATCACACTATTAAATAGACCGTTGGTTTTACAAGTATTAATACTGCACAATATACCGTTTTTGTATGTAGTATTGGTGTCTATTAGAAAAATTTGTAGAACCAAAATTCAACGATTTTATGTCTGTGTATATATGACGTCGTTTTTTTGTTACCTCGAGACCAAATAATGCTATCCGCATGAAACTACTTTCACTCGACGTGTAATTCCATAATTTTAAATTGAATGACTTTTCAGAAAAATCGGTAAAAATTCGTTCTTTAATGAAACCTATAAAAAAAAAAAAAAACCTATATGCGTAATAATAACCAGTAAATTATTGTTTTTTCTCTTTGGTAAATTCGCAGTGCGAACCTTATGTGTAATTATTTTTGATTGATTCGTATAGGCAATAACACACTCAATAAAGATGAGGATACAGGTTTGAGTTTATATCTATCTATACCTCAAATAAATTTTTATAATGTATTTTCAAATTCAAATATTGAACGATTATTATTATTTCAAATAGTTTTGTTTAAGTTATTCAATAAATTTGTTTTATCAATTAATATATTTCAGTTAATAATTAAATGTTTATAAAATAAAGAAAAATCAAACAACAGGTGGCAATTAAGACATGCATCACAAATAACATATAAATCAACTAGTGAAATTTAATATGGTTTGTGTATTTACCATTTACGATACTAAAACTAATGTTTGCGATAGTAGAAATTCCTTAACGCATTTCAATATACTCCTTAACGCAATTCAAAACATTGTTATTGCGAAATATCTCCAGATAGTGGCCTTGGTACACCCTGTTTCAACATCATATTTATAATGGGAAAATAATATGGTTTATGTGATGATAAACAAAACACTCATCAATTCTAGTATATTCATAAACAATATTTTATTAGATGAATTGTCGATAAGAGAAAATAAATTTTGTTGATATTTATTTTGAAAATATCTTAGAATGTACTGATTTTAAAATAAAAAAATTTGAAAATTAACTCCTTGTTAAAGGTGGAAAATTGTTACGATATGACTAGCGAAATGGGACTAAAATTAGTATTGCGAAATTCTCCAAAGATGCAGACGATCAACCTAACCTTAATATAAGAAACCTCAGTTTACCGAATTGCTGCATATAACAAATATTTACTTATTTAGTTACCGATTTGTTATATCGAGGTTCCACTGTATATGTAAATAAACAAATTAGGGACTATTTAAACTCAAGTTTAAATAGCTTAACTAAACAATTATTACTTTGTGACGAATATTTATAGTAATGAAGAAATAAATTGTATAACTAGCAATGTGTATGTACATAAATGACTATTACAAATTAATGCTGCATTGCACATAGCAGTGTAAAATGACATAGAAGTGTACAGAAATGACCAATGTCTATGAATTTTAAAAATGGTTGTTTTAACTGCTTTTCGATATTTAATTCCTTTAATCACGAGTTTAAAGCTGTATAAAAATATATAAAAAAAGTCTTATATTTCCGAATATTCAATGTTTCGAAATTTGAAAGTTAATAATAAAACCATCGGTACTTACCATCCGTCGGTAAGGTAAAACAGACCTGCGTTGTTCAGTTGCAACATCATACATTTATAAAAGGAATTTAAACCTGGTGACTCTACATGGTCGGTCAAATTAAAATTTCATAAGACTATTTAGGGTTTCACCGCTCACCTATTGCCTTTATTATGTTATTAAATAATTAACTTGTATATAGTAGCAGTTAATCCATGCATAGTATCATGAAAGTCCGCAAAATAATTTTAATGGTACAAACGTTATTTTATGTCAGTATAAGTTATTAAAAAATGTACAATTATTTAGTATTTTCCATGGACTTTGCTTGTTAATATAATACCATTATCAGAGCTACAATTAATTAATTAATCTTTCAATTGTGGTATTTACAAGTGTAATTAGGATAACGAGTTTAGGTGGGGAATTCCGAAGCTAATCTGAATTCCAAATCTCTCAGATCGGTTACCTTGCTGTCAAAAAGTAGCACCACCTAGATCGACTTTTTATGGGACAACAACAAAACACATGAAGCAATCTATTGGTTATCAGTTAAACGCTTGCCACATTTTATTTCATAAAGATTGTGATCGTTTATTGCAATATTTTATTGCAATTTTCAATAATCATTGAAATCTTGTGTTATATAAGTGAGAGTCAGGAATAACACATTATAGATTCCACCTTCAGGTAAATGTTTTTGTACTAAATATCCGAATTGTTTCCGTTACTGACATGCCTGTACTTCAATGGTTATTTTATATTCTCATAGTAAACAAAAATTAAAAGTTTATTCTCAACCACAATCAACCCATTTTTTTACATTAAAAAAATCACATTCCAGTAGATTTTTGGAGATAATTGTATTGCATCTGTTTTTGATTAGACTGAAATGCCATAACATTACTAAAGCTATATACACGAGTGAATCCTCTACATGCAAAATTGGTCATTTTTTGGTCAAATGGCGTTAGTGTCTCGCCCATCTAGGAATTGCAGAGTATGTGAAATAAGACAATCAGGCTTTGGTGACAAATTTAAAGATAGTCTTTTATATTATTTTCCAATACATAATCTTTGTATTTTCGTGTTCAAAACATTGTCATATCTATTCGTTTGTTTTTATCTGAAAGAAGAAAAAACAAAGAAATAATCGAACTTTTGTATTTTATTTTTCAGTGTTGGTATTCATTTTCTTATTGAATGGCATTGAAAGGTAAATGCCTTGGCCAAGGTGGCTTGAAACGATATGTAGTTGTTATAATATACAATTTTTCTTAATTTAATGTCAAAATCATGACTTCATTTAAATTATTATTCAAGTGAAAGAATATTAATAATCATTTCATACAAAAATACGTTTTGAACATAAAAAATGAATTAATAACATAATTAAGAATGATGGAAATGTTCATATATTTCAGTTCCTCTTGTACATAACAAGTATTTTTCTAGAAACATTAATTTTCATTCATATTATTAATTAAAATTATTGAAGACATGATTGACACGCCATGGAGGCGAAGGTCTTTGTTATTTTACTCAATAAGCCTCTTTGTATAGATGAAATCGTACATAGATGGGTCTTGTATACATATATGAAATAATTTGAGAAATTTTCAAAATTTTATATACTACCGTCAGTAAAGATATAAGCCCGAGTGATAAAAGCAGAAAGTGTGGTATAGAATCTTTGTCACTAAATAAACAAATTATTTTTCCAAATTTTCCAGATTGAATTTATTGATTTTTCCAAAAAACTATGTGGTTAATTTAATATTTTTGTTTAAAATTTCACGAATGAGAAAAATTGAGTTGGCCATTTTTAAATCCCTATAATCTGGAATGATATTACGTAATACGTGATGTTACCATAATTTACGAAAATAAAAGAAATAATTATGAAAAATAAATAAATTGAAATAATTTTTAATGTACCATATTTTCTATAACGAACTAAAAAGTATAAAATAATTTCTATAATTTCACGAAAAACGAAAAACGAAACGAAACTATAACGAAAAATTTTGGTCGCAGATAATTGATACATTTATTGCTTAACTAATGCTGCTACATGCGCCGCATCTTTTTAGGGTTATTTTCTTCTTTTTAGGGTTATATAAAATATATTTTTCTTCTAGTGAACGTAATGTTTCTTCTTCTTCAATTTTTTATTTTTTTATTTTGCTCTTTTATTCTCTTTTCTATGGCCCAAATTTCAAGTATTTAGCTTAAAATAGTTTAAAGTTAATTATAAAATTCCACCCGGACAGACATTTCTGTCAAATTTACGTATATTAGACTACAAACTCTAAACAACAGTTGTTTGCTTTAAATATTAATTGTATTTGTTAGTTTTTTGTATTTAAATTCTCCTTCTTTCTTTTATGGTTTCAGAGTTGTATTTAAAGCCCAATAAATTTTGCTCATTTACGAAATTAATATCATTTTTTATGTCTTTAATACGTTAGCAAAATTTCAGGTCGCTTTCTTTTGTCGATTTTGAGTTAATTAATGACGGGCAGATGGACAGACAGACGGAAATTGTCTAATTAGATGATTCGATGAATATATACCAAAATTTTGTGTGTACGTTCAATATTTATTAGCGTTTGACTTAAACTAATATTCTCTAGCAAATTACATATGTGTCGAGTATAAAAATAAAGCTCGCCTTTGCATTTTGAAATCAGTAATGAATAAGTACATGTTGTGGACGCCATAGAATAATTTGTGATAAAGTAAAAACCAATTTTTTCCCTATCGTTATTAATTCATAAAATGTCATTTGATATACATTTGAAGTGTATAATTACAATTTCCGTTCGTTTAAATGGAATATAATAAAATTGTATTTTATTATTTATATTTGTATTTTATTTTATTATACCTGTGTGAAAAAAAAACCCATCAATAACATAGTGTGTTGTTTATAAAATTGGAATATAGGGAAATATAAACAGAGAATTCATAAACAATAATAAAAGATTCGATTCAAATCAATAAAATATGTTATAACATATTTATGCTCATGTGGGATTTGAATTTTTTAGCAACGCAGTTTTTTGTTTTATAATTAATTAAATATCATTTTATTTCCCGCTTATTTCCATTTTTATTTCCATTATTCAAAAATTCACAATTATGAAAGTGTTCACTAAGATAGTAGATGAGCCCAAGAGGGTATTTGAGCATTTAAACGAGTACGAATGGGAAGTAGGGAGTCACAAAGTTGAAAAGCACGACACATGGTTTCAATCTGGACAATCTCTATCGTGGTGTATTTCTTTTTAAATTGAGAAAGAAGG
The DNA here is from genome assembly GCA_020423425.1 of Chrysopa pallens. Classification (NCBI taxonomy): domain Eukaryota; kingdom Metazoa; phylum Arthropoda; class Insecta; order Neuroptera; family Chrysopidae; genus Chrysopa; species Chrysopa pallens. The sequence continues at coordinate 37,697,241 of CM035594.1, forward strand.
AAATTCTTAAAGAATAAAGACAAAAATATAATCTGTTGAGCTTAGCGTGACATGAGGCGGTGTAAGGCTTACAAACGTTATCTGGATTTTCAAGCGCGGTCAAATTAAAAAAAAAATTGAATGGATATAATTCAAGGCTGAAAAAAGTCTAATCTGTCGATTTAAGCATAAAGATGGATGAGACCGTCACAAGTGGAAGGATAAACAAACATGCGATACTAAAAGAAGCCAAAAGGAATGATCGTTAGATTTTGGATCAGCAGGATCAGGTGATGCACTTGAGTATCTGCAAAATACTAATATTTTTTGAACTAGGCATCCGATTAAATATAGTTAAATGTAAAAGTTGTGGATAATAAAAATGTCTATAACATATGTTTGACCCATTTTACGGATAACCTTAAATTTTCGCAGAATAATCAAAAAAACTGTTTTTTTTGTTTTTGATTTGTAACCGAAAAAAAAAAAATTTTTTCCCTACGAATTTGGTGGAAATGTACCTTTGCAGGACCCCCGCTGTACTTTTTTAAATTAAAATTTTTATTTTTAAATTTTATTTTTAATTTAAAGGTCTAGCTATTTTTTAGGTCTTAAATAAGTCAAAACTTGTTTGTTAATGTACGTTTTCTCAATTTTTTTCGTCAATTACTTAATGACCCTACGTTTGGAATTTTCTTTCAAGCTTTAAAATGTTTGAATATATTTTCCAAGTGCTCCGTGGAATTACTCTGTCTAGAAAAATGACATCCAATCTTTTTTTGGGGAAAAGGCGGTTTGGCGATGTGTTGAATACGCTTCTCTTTTGTGCCGTGGTTTCGATTTAGTGCGTCGAGATCCTGGACCCAAAATTTTCCAGTCTCGACTATATTTAAAAATAGTCGAATAAAAAAATGACCACTTTTTAGTATCATGTATGGTTGAATTTGTATTGCACTATACATAAAATTCGATATTCTTCAAATTCTCTGTAGTTTTATTATATATATATATATATATATATATTATATATATATATATATATATATATATATATATATTTTTTTTTACATGTAATTGTAACAGTTTGTCATTTTTATCATCGTACAGTATCAATCAATCAATCATTTTTATTCTTCTACATGTTGGAAAAGTTAATTATTAGTTCACACGGACATAATCCAAAATGATTACCTACATACCTGAAACTTTAAACACATTACTTATTCAAAGCCGTTTTTTTACTCGGTATATACATAATATGTCAGAGTGTATTATTTTAAGTCTAAAGTTTGTAACGCTAGAAAATATTAACCACACAAACAAAATTTTGTGTATACGTGTTCATAGAATCATCTTATTAGACTATCCCATCGTCTATTCGTCATCAAGATAACTCAAAAATGAAAATAGATTGCAGGAGGAAATTTTGGTGACATATGTAAGATATAAAGAGTTTAAGCTCGTGAATGAGCAATATCACTTCGGTCTACTTTTAAAAACAATACACGTTTTTAAATTTTTTTTTTAATGTAGAGGTTTGTCACAATTTTAGCTCAAATATAGCTATTATGTACACATATAAAGACAACACATATGACGATATTTAAAGATGTATAAACTGGATATTTATAGTATTTAATGAATGCTAATGATGAAAAATTGTTAAAAAAACATTGATCATCATATATCGAGTATCTAAATACTCAATTCTGTTGTGGTATTTAAAAAATCACAATTCAAACATTTTTTAGGACTTTATTGGTACTAGATCCTTTTTTTTATGATTTCTTTATTAATAATAGTATTTATAATTTTGGTTCATAGAAAATGAAATGTAAAGTTTTTTGATGCAATGTTAAGATATACGTTTGTACTAAAAAGGAACCCTTTGAGCAGAGCAGGTTCCTATTAAAATAAACAAAGATGAACCAAATTGTAAAAACATATTCTTTTTAACAGTAGCTAAAATAACGGTTTACTTTGAGTACCAGTTTTCAATACAAAATATGTAAAATACTGAAATAAAATTCATCCATCAATCTACAGAAAATAAATTTACTCACATATGGCACGGTTTGCAAACGATATGTGCCGTTTAAACTAATTTTAATCTAGATTTTAATTGGGAACAAATTCACTCATATAGATAGAACCATATGAATGTGTGTTTGATGAATATGGGAGCTGAGAGATAGTAACTAATTAAACGTACTGCATTGATTATATGTTTTTTTCATCGATTATTAACTGGGCTAATTCTTCTAAGTACATATTATGTGAGTTTAGTTTAGCGTGTACATTTGTATTCATATATAATTTTCTACGTTGTATTTTCTTCATTCTTTTCAATTATACCAATTACGTTCTGTTTTTGAATGTGTATAATTGATAAGCACGACAATTTAATTGTATTGGAAAGGCAAATATATCGTATGTATCGTATTTTACTATACTTTGCTGCTGAAAAAGCATTCATCATTTTTATTGAATAATTATTTATTGTCCGTTACTTTATATCATACTAGATAGTTTGAATATTAAGTCGATGTATGTTGATTATTTTATTTTTTTATAAATCAGCACTTTTCTTATACATTAATTTTCAAATGGTTATTCATAAAAAATTATTATACATTTGTAATTGTATTTTGTTTAAATTAAATATAAATTTTAGATTTGTAGAAAAATTAGGTGTTGACGGACAATCTTTGCGGATTCCTTTTAGAAAATGAATTCCAAATGACGCTATTAGTTTTACAAAAGTATTTCACTTTGTCCACTTAAATCAAAATAAGATTGTTTTATTTCCCTTCATTATTAATTACCAATGACAGTTTATGAAAACTAATATCACTCTTTTAACATTTTATAGTATCAAAAAAATTTGTCCCTGAAATTCTCAAAACATACCAACAAACAAGATTTTACTTGTTGAGTATTAATTTGTTCTAGAATATTCCAAACGGATGTACGATACATCGATATTCTTATTTATTATATGTAGTTTGAAGGTTTGAAAATTTGAAACATGTTTTTATTATTACGCATTCTCACATAGCTGTAATTTTAATATATATACCAAAAAAAAAAACAATATACCAAAGATATATACTAAAAAACAATAATAATAATAACACCGTCACACGATACCCATCTCGGCATTGCTTGGGTAATCAGCACCAAAAAGATTTTTCTACTCGACATGTAAACTGTCGGTCGGTTCGTCCGTCAATGTACAATAACGAAAAGAGATAGGTGGCAAGTTGAAATTTTTCTGACGGTATTTAGGTATACAAATGTTCCGAGTAGTGAACCATTATGATTTCACAAGAAAAGCGTGTACAAAATTAGATTTTGAGGCGACATAAAACGAAAAGCCAAAGTTTTGGGCCCAAAACATTGTGATGCACGGTGCCTATAATAAATCATTTTTATACTCGATATATATTATAAAATACATGTGGGTCCTGAAGGGGATACATATCTTAAAAATAATGGTCATTTAGGCAAATCAATTTTTACTGCTAATGGAAAAACACCAATTTAGGTACAAGAAGCACATAAACAGTCATAAAACTTCTTCTAACTTTTCCATTCATCTTACCAATACAGGTAATCAAATTGATATTGAACACAAACCGGAGGTTTTATATATTTGCAACAAATGCCAAAAATTAAATCTGCTAGAAGTCCTGGAGATAAATAAATTAAATAAAACCCAAATTTTACAATTTTAAATAATCAACCAGTTCTTAACAACTCCCCTTTGTTAAATTTGAAATTATAAATATCGTAAAAATATTCATCAACTTCACTTGCAGTTTCTTCATTCACAGTAATCTACTTTTCCAATATATTTCCAAAGTCAAAGAATAATGATTCATTACTTGATAATGCCTTTATAAGTCGAAAGTGCAAAATTAAGTGAAAATTAGACAAGTTAAACGTTTCCATTATTTTATTTGATATCATTATTTCAGAGTAAATATCTCTTTATATTGAATTTGAATATTTTCTCTTATCGTTATGGTAACCATTCGTGTTAATCGAATTATTTCGTTCGATGCGAATGTTTAAGTGTATGAGGCACCATTATTTGTGTTTATGTATTTAATAATTATGTATCAATATAAAAAATTTACAAACAATAAATATCAACCTACTCAAAACACAAATAACAGAATTAAATCAATTTTAATTTTTGATATCAAGTATATGTTTTAAATAGATATAGATGAAACACGTTGAATGAATACAATCAAATCTGGCAGTTGTGGCAGATGTATTTTATTAAACAAACATTAATTCAAATATACTACACATTTTTAAATAAGTAAAAAAAAAATTTTAATGTAGCTCCTGACCTATATTTTTATTGAATCTTATACAATCTGTACAGTTATAAATACATATATAAATACATGCGTTTATAATTTGAGATAAAATTATGACGAATATTTGACAAAAAAATGTTTCAAGCAAAAATTTCAGAAAACAAATATTTTTTGCCTTTTAATTATGGTTTGGAATCTTCTATGATTTATAAGTTGGGACATGGATCCTTTGGACCCAACTGATTATTAAGGCTCATTTTTTGAAATTAATCTCACTTTTTATATCCAGAATACGACACCAAAATTTTAGCTTGCTGTCTTTTTTCATTTTTAAGTTATTTAGATGATTGAAGGACGAACATATCGAAATGGGCTAATTAATAAAATATATTCTAACACCCATACCAACATTTTGTTTGTGGCTTTGCTATAATAATATTTGCTACGGTAATGAACTTTAGTCCCAAATTTATAATCGGACAAATTGTATATATTTTGAGTACAAAAATTTTGTAATAAATTAAAACATATTTTCTCCAACATAACTGAAGCAGTTAAAAAATACATAAATGACATGTATGAGCCATATTTTTAAACGAATACCACACGATGGCACTGTAAAGCAGTTTCTTGCTATTTTTTATTGAATCGATTATATTGAATATATGAATCTTAAAAGATCTTTATTTTATCCATATTAAAATTCAACTTTGAATTCTTTGCTCTGCTGACGGAGGAAAATTCCCTTCCTCCCCGTATTCACTTACTCTATTTCCTTATGTAAATATTTTATCCACATTTTCATTTAGTCGCCAGCACTGTAATATTGCGCGTTGTTTAGTTGTAAGACTTCCAAAATGCAAACAAGTACAAAAAATATTTCTAATTTTTTCTTATTTTTAACTGTATATAATAATTTTTATTAGTCTATTAAAGTTATAGAAAATTAAAAAAAAGACTATATATATTTTTTTAAATATTTATAAAAAGTAAATGACAATGAACATCGCATAGTGGAGATTCAAACATCCCAATGAACATCTATATGAATTCCGTAATTGGTATTCGATAAATTTTTAATTAATACATATTAATGTTGTTTGGTTCAAATTGTAACATGTTTTTAAAATACCAACTACATTCGAATAAGTCAACTGTTACAAAAAAATTACATAAAGCTTCCATTTTTTATTTTTTCAAAAATAATAACCCACAGTTTTTGTCATCGAATGAGATACAAAAGCAAATACACTCATCTTCAAAAGTTTTCCGTTGTGAAGCGTGGAAATATTTAAAAAAATCTATATGTGTGCAAGTATAATTTACAAGTCTTCTTTTCTAATAATATAAAGTATAATACCCCGATTGGATATTGATGTTATCAAACAATTTGAGAACATTGAACTTTGTCTGTTAAAACTCTTAATTTAAATGCAGGTATGATCCTGCGTTCATATAGCCTGTCGAATTTATGTGTGAAATATAAACCATAAACCAATTCGTTTCGAATAAAAATTTCGTCAATGATTCTAGCCTGAAAGTATGTCCATGATCAAAACTATATTCAGTCTCAGAATATTGGATTCATTTTCTTAAAAATGTAAAATTTTATTCTGGTCCACGTCGAATAAAAATATCATATTCATTCTTTATCAGAAGCTGATCCAGGACTATAATCCACTTCCTTCTTTTCTCAGAAATACAACACTTCATCTCTAATTAAGAATTTGAACAGAAATCTATCCGAGAATAGCTCTGATCCGTTTCATTTCGAATGAGATTATTCTCTAAAGTATTCTCAAAATTTTATCAGGAATAGTTTATTAGTATATATCGATCAGAAAAAAGTTTTTCCAAACAAAATAATTTTAAATTAAAAACTATAAATAATTTCCTTGTGATCAATTATAAGATTGCCAAAACCTTTAAATAAGAGTTTATAAGAGATAAGTATACAGAATATGTCAACGTAAAGGATGGGATATATAGTGCCATATAAATATGGAACTATCCCAGTATTCACTTTTTGCAAACCAAAAAGGAAACCATAGAAAATTATTGGTAAGGATAGCTGGCATCCGATACAAATTATCTGATTCCTACCGAATATTGCTTTTAGTTGTATTTATGTAGTTTTCTTATACGGTGGCTTATTGTTTGGTGAAAGTTTTGGAAAAAAAAAAGATTTAATTTGAACTAAATAAACGGTTTCTAAATAAAAATAAGGGATTTACTAAAATTTCTTTACTATGAAAGAGTGTCAAAAGATATAAAAGAGTACATATTCTTTCCACCTACTCTTGGATTGGTAAGGTGTATTTATGAATGTCACAATATTTTGAAACCTTCATTCATCATCAAGAAAAATAGTATTATTCTTAAAAATATTCGTTTTACAACATAATAAAGCTTAGAAATAATTTTAAATCATTCTCCTGGAAAATGAGATGTGACATTTATCGTTTTCTGACGAATACAAATTTCAGTCATAATACATTTTTATTTTTACTTATAATCATTTTTTAAATACTCTTAAAATATCAAACACTATATAGAGTTGCTAGAGCTTGTTGTAGAACATTTTTTGTATTTGAATTTCTCATATTTAAGATTCTCGCTTTTAAGATCTAAAAATCACCATATAGATTTTGTTCGTTATCTCTTTACAGTTTTGTATTATCTTGATAGCAGACAAAAGTATAGACGTTTGGACAGACTGATAGAAATGGGCTAATTAGATGATTCCACGAACATCTGTACCTTCTTAAACCTTCTGAGAAAAAAGGCAAATTAGCTCGGAAATTGGTGAAAGTTTAAAGAAGAAAATAGCACTCGACGTACAAATATTATGCAGTTAATATCGCAGACAGTAGCTAGTTTATTTTAATAACATAATTGTACTTTAAACAATATTTTCTGTAAATTCATTTTATTTCGATAAAACTACACGTTCTTGTTTGTTTCTTCGTAGTTGTTGTGACAGTAACAAGAAATGTAAACAATTACATTGTAAGTTTCGTAAGCAACGAGCATTATACTAAAAAAATATACATTTTTTGTCAAGGAAGGAAAAAAACACGCCAAAATAAAACAATATGTATATGAGAAGTAAAAAATATAATATATAAAAAAAAACACAACTTTACGGCTTTCGTTCTATTTATTGTTTATGAAAAAAGTGGGTGTGGATATGCAACAAAGAAAGTATTAAAATTAGTGGGGTGTTGAAATTTTCATTGTATAAAATATTATACTGTGTACACACTTGGACATTATTTCGAAATTGTATGCAATATTATTGTAGATACACAATATTTAAAAATTCAGGAAGCAACAAATTCTCTGTACAAAGTATTCGGATTTTTTCTTTATAGACCAGGATCGATAATTTTTGAAACCAAAAATAATTATAGTATGATGAAACCTAATGGAAACGGCAGAGAATATAACAAGAAAGGAAGGAAAAATAATTTCCGGGCGATCTGAGGTCTGGAAGTGGAATGGAAAAAAGGTAAATAACAATGTAGGTAATAAAAAGATCTACAACTTTTTTTATTTATCCTTTTTTCACATAACCCCAAATTTTATATGAAAAATTGAAAAAACCAAGTTTTGGTATTTCATCTACTATAATTGAATCACGATACATGTACATGTATACAACATACACCAACATATATAGATCTATTGGACCCTGTATATTGATTAAACTATAGTTATTCGTCAGTCAATAGGAATTTACATAAATTGAACGTTTTGGCATTCATTTATGACCTTATTAACAATGAAAACGACCTTGTATATTCTTATTTTTAGACCTTTCTTCATTAATACCATTAGGTTACTACATGTATTTACTTACAAACAATTTACTTAATTTAAATTTTAATAAATTCTTACGAATGCACATTTTATTAAAAATTTGAAATAATTTCCACAAGCTTTAATTTTATAAATGCTGGCACAATAAATGTAAAATGACTTCCTTGCTTTTTAAATAAGAATTTTAAATTTCATTTGTAGAGTATCTACCTATCTACTTATCTACTACGTATCTTTCTACCTGCCTACGACATGAGATCTAATTGAATGTGAAATACTATTCACAATTCTTCTTTTAAATGCTATCTTAAAAGATGGCTCAAAACAATCTTAACATTTTGAATTCATCCACTACTATGTGAAATCATTAATGTTAAAATGTAAGTGTGTATAAATATTTTATTATTACAGTGGCGAATAACTTAAATATCACTTTCATAATATTTTACGAATATACTTCGTTAATACTATATTAATTCGTTTATGTTAAGGTGTATAAAACGATCTGGATTAATATAATTTTTAGTTGAGGTATTAATAGTTCGCTTTATTCATGGTTCATTTATAAAACTTTAGTTTAAAGTATATTGTTCTAATATTAAGTATTGACCGGTTCAGTCGCCAAATGTTTAAGGGCACTAATATCGTCACCCATTTGACTACTTAGACTGGAGATCTCGAATACAATCAGCAGCAGTTTTCTCAATTATAATTCAAAACAAACATAAATAAAACATTAAGAAGGGGCACTTGGTTGATCACATTGTCCTCTCTTGGGTAAGAACGAAGTAACCGGCTCCACCCACAATATAATAACAATATAACTGTCACCCTGTGCTAGAAGGCATGTTTGTCATCAGGTGATGGAGTATTCTAAAAGATTGTACAGAGGACCAAAGTGAGTAAGTACAAGGGACGCGCTTGCGGTTGCCCTTTTAATATACTCTTTATAAAATATTAAAATTAAAAGCATTTATTAAACTTAGATGATTCATAAATCTTGTCTCGAGGGTACTTTCTTGTTAAAATTGAAAATATCATTCAACCTGAAATTAGTTCGAAACTATCATAAACTTATCGAACATTTGGTCATACATTTACAATTGTAAATTGTCAAAATTGTTGAAAAAAATAGGTCTTTTTCTCCAATCTTTTATTACCTGCATATTATTTTATTTATATTTATTTTCCAAATACTATTTGGAAAAGATAATTTAGTCTTGCATCTACATACTCTAAATGGACAGATAATATTAAAATAGGCCACTCCGTATAATGCAACTGAGATAAATATGCTAGTTTCATGACAAAAAAAGTTTTATACAATAAAACTTTAAGACGTTGGTTTTTATTAAGAAGACTTGAAAACATTTTAAAAAACTTCATTTTAATGTTGCCATGAAGTTTTATGTTTCAAATACCTGCAAGGCATAACTAATTTAACATGTATGGAAAAAATGTTTTCTGTGTTATAGCTGTTTTACCTGTGTTACATTATACAATGTAACATTTAATGAATGAGAACTTAATGTAATGAATTTTTTGCATATAAAAGCATCTTTTGTCCGCAGTGAGATGTTCTTACATAACGTGAACCATAGAATACCGAAACTATTGTGATGTGATATTTCAGGCGATTTGCTACTTATTTAAAATGCATATTAAATATTTTCATTACGTTCTGTAATCCTTTCATTTTAACGTTTAAAATATTAATTCCCCTCTATAATATTTATTTTATTTTTTTTTATATTTTTATATTATTTATTATTTATTATAAGTTAACATAGAAAAATCCCAGAAACAAAAATGGTATGGGGCCGAAGGGTGATTTTACCCAAAGGGTAGAAAACACTCCTTCAAAAAGAGAGAAGATTTTATGTTGAATATAATAACACAAATAGAGGAATAAATTCCTAGTAAAAAATTTTATTGAAGCGTATAAGCCACTCCAAATAAATGGTGATTTGAAGAAACATAATTCCTACTGAGTGAGATTATGTATTTACGGAGGTATATAGGAGGTTATATATTAATGTCCTACATTAATGTAATGAACGTATCCAATAAAAAAAGCAGTGTAATAATAAAAAAAATATTCACTAAAATAATTTACAATTCATTTATTTTGGCTATTCAACTGTGTTAAAAATAATAAATTTAATCATTAACTTGAAAAAAGGTGGTATAGATTTAAAGCCAGTTCCCAAATGGTTTTTTCTTCTTCATATTTTCAAGCCTTGCTTCCATGTCTTGTGTTTGTAAATAATTTATTTAAAATAAAATAAAATAAACCTTTTGCAGCTATTGCCAAGGCTTCCATTCTGTTTTTTACACATTGGCAATCTGGAAGTAAATTAGCTATTTTGATAAAACCCTTAATTGTTCGGTAGATCCCGAGGCCATGCCCAAGAAGCGTTACTAATGTCACATCTAGTTCAAAATTTCTGCCTAGAATCCAAATATCGCATTGGCAGTCTGTTATTCTTCAGTAATTATGTTGAACAAAACTTTAAGCCTCCAAGTGATTTTAACTGGACAATGTGTTAGTAAAAATTATCCTATTTTGAAGTTGATGATATTAATGAATTCGTCACAAAATGATCATGAGTGATACATCAAATCATATATACAAAATAAAATTATCTTAATGGAAAATTAAAATTTTATATTATAATTATTTATTCAATTTTTTGATTGGGTTTAATGGATATTGATTGATACATAATTCAAATCATTTTTAAAGCAGTGCGTTGCTTAAAAGTCACAAATTTTAGTTAATTATTCAATGTATATTTTATACGGTAGTGGTATAAAAGCTAAAAAAAAACGTTCAAAATTCTTACAGTATTTGTATTTTGTGTCTTAAATATACTTTCTAGGTGAAAATGATAAAATTGAAAATACTAAAAATTTTAAGCTAGATTAAGTTAAAAATGAATAAAGCAAAACAAATCAAGTTTTAATGCACTCTCCTCTCGTCTCAAAATCTATGGGAATCAACATTTTCCATAAAAAGTTTGCCAAGTCTAAATTCAGAAAATTAACTGAATCTAGACCAAAATCACGAAAAAGTTGTCAAATTGGTCAAATTTTTCCAAAAACACCCTGTTAATTTTTGCACAAAGTGTAATCTGTATTAAGAATCGTAAAAGCTATGTTCTTTACGAGGTCATCTAGTTTTAATCAAAATTTTAAAACGTCGATATTACTTCTGTCAATTGTCAAAATTTACATACAGTACATTTATTCTACATACATTATTAATACACTCAACATATGTAGGAGTGTCAGAGTACAATAATATTTATATATATCGTATAGTCTATATATATATCAATATATTTGTGTAACGAATTTTCAAACTTTAACATAATTGGCCGTTCTGTATTTCACTTACTCACCATTGTGATCTGGACTATTGCCAATATTCAGGTGAAATTTTCTAGAAACATGCGTGATATAGTTAAAAAATTTTTGTTTTTGCTAAAATCGGTTATTCTGAAAAATTGCTATTTATAAAAAAAAGCAAAAAATTACAAAAACAGCAAATTGCAAAAAATAATTAAGTTACTGTCTCAGAAAGCTAAATGATGTAATATATAAAGTAAAATATAATCTCGTATTTCAAGATAAAGAAAAATTTACAATCAAACGAAACAAGTTTTTTCTTAAAACATATAATAATATATGATGAAGAAAACATACAATGAACTATACTTATAAGTTATAAAACACTTGAGCTTTTTTTAAAACTGTATTAATAATTTTTAAACTAAGAAATCAATAAAGAGTTGGTTAGAGTTGTTGGTTATTCAAACTCACAACTAATAATAATTTTTCTTTAATTAAAAAAGTAGAAATGATTGCGGAAATACTGATAAGAGTAGAAAATAACTTTCTTATATACAGTGGTGTGTGAGTCTATAAAAACCTGTAATTTACACAGTTATAGATATATTAAGTGTACACTTAATATAGGGTGAATCAGAACCTACATCCAAAAGTTAACATTCATTTCCAAAAATCATTTTGATTAGCACATTTTATTAATGGATACTTATTTATTGTATTTTTAGGCTCTGGACCTTAAGTAAGTGTATCAAGTGTACTATCGAGACCTTATTGAATATACATAAACAATGTCTCGTTCAAAAACTATTTTATGAAACTTGTGGGAATTTTTTTTTTTTTTTTATATATCTAGTATGTATTATCAGTTCTTAATAGAACTATAAATAGTTCAAATGACTAATATGCGGGTTTGAACGGTGATCTACCCAATGGTAGCCACCTTAATGATATAAAACTAAGAGCATGTGATATATAACTGGAAGTTATTAATCTATAACTAAGATGTGTTTAAATAAATCTAAATTTTAAATCTAGAATATTTCGTCTGTTTAGTCTGTTTACATTATCACTTGTTTAAAAGATTTATCACTTCAGTGTTTGGATGCCTTTCGAGGTGAGAAAACTATCTGTCACTGTTCGTAACACTTTAGATTGAATTCTTTGGTGAATTTCTATATTAATGTTACTTACAGTTCCTCATAGTTAAATGCCATAAGTCATTTTGTATTAATTTTTCAATTATTATACCGAGACAAAACTGTATAATAGTCCTATGGATTAGCTACATCAAGAATTTATGCTGTGTGCGTCGTATTTCTACAGATATAAAGGTCGATACCTTTGAAATAGTCTAATTGTCAAACAGCAAATTTATATCAAAAGAAAGGTTTGTAAGAGTGGACCAAAAGTGTGCAGTGTTGACCATCCCCAGATTTCCTCAATCGAGCCGACCTATAAATGAGTACCTGTAGCAGAGGTCGACTTATGGTATCAGGCACCTGGGACAGGTCGACTATAGACACTTTTATACTACTCGTCAAAACCATTCTTTTGATTAATTTGGTTCATATAGCTTTTAAAGTAAGATGACATATGAAAGTTAAAGCAAGACCAAAAAACCTATCGTCTTCCATGCGAAGTGGGCTTTTAACCGATTAATTTCTTTATTACCTTGGGAGCGGAGGCCGAAGGCCGAAACCCAGCCGGTATCTAAAACATCCCTACGTTGAGGCCAAATATTTCCACCTCCGTTTTTTACCAACTTTAATCGTTCGAATAATAAGAAACAAAAGCAAAATTGACAGTTAAACTTACTTTTAAATTGAATATTTTATTTTTTGTACTTCTTCTTTGTTGAAACAAATCGCCGATTACCAGCTGGCAATTATATAAAAGTGAATTATTAACCGATGTAAAAGAAGAGGCCTGTCTATTTGGTCAGACTGTGTTCATAGTGCTATTATGAATTTAATGAGAAAGAAACGATTTCGTTTATCGAATAAACAATTAATTTCAATACAATTTAATGGTGGAAACGTGTGATAACTCCCTGCTGTGAAATGAAAAGCTGAATTCATATTTATTTTATGTCTGTTTCCATTCATATGGATATTGTTCTATTTATTAAATTTGTCCATTATTTTTATATTTATATAAATTTTTAATTTTTCACTTTTTAGAAAATTATTTTTTATTCCAAGAATACAAAATTTCAATTTTGGTGCTATACAAGTTGTCGTACCTAAATTTCACAATTGGTCACGTTTAAGGATGTCCAAGGGTCAACGGTCCCAGAAATTAGTTTCTGGGAATTGATTAATATTTCGTTTTCTTTGTCTCTAATCATATTTGTATTTTCTATTGATGGTTTAGACGATAAAATTCTCTACAAATTTTGCTTGAAACTATCTTTTATGCGGTATAAGGTTTACAATAAGCTCAAAATATATTTAGAATAATTGACTATTATTTTATTATTTGTGTGCAAAAAGTAAGTGATATTTATTTACTACTTGACTTAATCAATATTTTTAAATTAAGGTATTAAATAGTCAAAAATTAATGTTTGATGAATAACCATTTAAAAAACCGTATAATAGATTAGAATTCACGATTAAATGTCATCGTTCTGCATCTCGAAAACGGTTCAATGTATAAAAAAAAATATCAGACAAAACATGTAGATAATTTTATCTTCTTAAAGATTCATAATTAATTTAAATACGATTAAAGGCAAAGCAACGAGACGTTCTCAAAAAAGTGATTTTTGGAAACTTTGAATATCAAAGCTTCATATATCCTTATTTGACTTGGATGATTGCACAAACTGGTCTATGCGTAGTAAGAGCCTTATGAAATTTTCTTTGCTTCTCGTATTTACATGAGGAAATGAATTTTATACAGTTTTAAACATATTGAACTCCTACATCATAAGTAAACAAAAAATAATTTTATCCAATAAACGTACATAACAGTACGTATAGTTTTCCCTTAAGGAATTTATTGTAAAAGGGATATAATTCCTGGAAATATTCTGAATAAACCTTCATCCTCAGGATGTTTTACATATTTATTCCCATCCTGTACAATTTTTTGTTTGTTAAATTTTATGTATATGCTTATAAAACAAGTTGTATTACAAACTGTTCAACGGAAATCAAGTAAAAATCACATTAGTTTTGTAGTTTTGATATTTTTTTCCTTTTATCGTCAATGAATTAATAAAACAAAATAAATTGTTTAAAAAAAGATCGGCTTCTAAAGATTATTTTGATAATATTGAAAATAAATAAAAAAATTTAAACATTACCCATCTGCCGGAATCTGAAACTGGGACCCACCATTTGTTATTCGGGAGTGCTACTAACTACATCATAGATGCAACTATTTTGTATATTATGGATTATATACAAATATTAGCCAATTTAACTCAAATCCCGCTACAAAATTGAGCAGTTTATAACATGCCTAATTTGGATGATAAAATACTATAATGGTAAATTATAATTCGAATACAATTATTTGTGTATCCTATAGATTTGTATCCAGAATCTACCACCGTATGCTTAAAAATATGGAAGCTACAAGTATAATTTTGGTGTAGATGTTCATAGCTTCGTCTTACTAGTTCATTTCCGCATGTCCATCCATTCATCCGTTCGCCATCAAGATAACTCTAAAACCGAAATTAACAAACGGGTTGTCTGTAAGATGAGTTCTCAAACTATAATCACCATATTTTATATTTAATGATGCAAGGACAAGAAAATAAAGATTTCATTAAAATTGAAGGACCATTTTAGTGATTCTCAGGTTTTTTTTAACGTTTTTTTCTCGAAAATGGCCTCAACGATTTTCCTCGAACTTAGCGTATTTACAAAGGAGGAAAATTGAACTAATAATATTTTGCTTCATGCATACTATACATTCTTTTATTCTTTAGGTCATGTGTTTTTTGTATTTTTAATTTGCCTCCCGTTTTGTTTCTTTACAAAAAAACAAAAAAAAAAAATTTATTAACAGTATGAAGCTGTAAAAGAAAAGCTGTAGCTGTAGGCGAAAAGTCGTGTGGCGCGTTCTAGTATATTTTTTTATATGAGTTTTTATTTTTTTCAAATAAACTCTTAAGAATATTATTTTTATACATTTTTGATCAATTGGATCTGTATGTATTTATTGGCATATAAGCAAACTCTGATGAAGAAGATAAATGTTTAGAACCCAGATTATTTCTTGTAAGTTATATAACTAAAACCTTCTCACGTACATATATGTATACTAACATTTATATGAAACATATTTTTTACGATCAATATTGCTATGAACCGTAAACCAACGAAGGACTAAACACGTAATATACAGTATATAAGGGTAAATACTTGTTGCATGTTATAAAAATAAAATAAAATAATTATGGTAATTTAAATAAAATATATTGTTTTCGTAAGCTTAAAATAAAAATGTTCTACATAAGTATTAAATTATGGAATATCGTGCGTACAGGAGCCAAAGAACATATTTGATCGATGACATGTCGCACATAAGCTTATGTTGTTTTAAAAGACACATGTGTTTTTCCTGGCAGTGTCAGATTTCAATCGAGTGAAATACCACATATTATCTTATTATCACACTCTCTTCACTATCACTTTTAGGTTTATTAATAACTAATAGGTTTGTTTCCATTTTAACTTCACAATGTCATCAATCGGTTAAAATTTCAGTGTGACGAACACAATTTTGCCACACGTTACATGTTACACGATTAAGCGCTTCATGTCATATTAATAAACTTGTTCTGATTAGTCGGCGACTAATCGGCGAAAAAAAATAATAATATTATTTGATATATTAATGTTTTTTGTCTGCAGTGTTATAAAACTACTCTTTTAAGATCAGTTATGTGTCTCATATAAGAACTTTGTTTGACTTACTAGTGGTTCATCTTAGATTCTGGCACTGTCATTATTGTAGAGTATCTTATTAGAAGCTTGTCTTGCGTTGTTGCGTACTCCCTTTGTTAAAATAATATAGCAAATAATTCAAAAGAAACATAGCTATTCTAAATTTACTCTTAAAAATTTTTTTTTGCTCGTCTATTATTACACAAATATATTGGAGTAGAAACGCTTTAAATAATTTATAAAACTAAAATGGAATACGGAAAAAATGATTTCATCTGGTGTTACATTTGAGTTTCATCTCTTATTATGTTCCTGCTGAATTCAAATTATAGCACATTAATCAGGAAACTTTACTTGGCCTTAGGATAGTAAATTAAGTTTTTTTATCCCTCAAATTATTAATTATTAATATTATATCGTAAAACTGAAGTCATTTTGGACTTAAATTATTAAACGGGGAGCTGACTATTTGGAAAGTAAAGTAAACGTAAAGCTCTACGTTCTTCTAGAAACACAATAATTGCAAGTCATGTTACTTTACGTAATGTAGACAGCTTCGATTTGCTCGGTATAAAAAGAAAGAATGCGTAGGCGTTAAGAGAACAGCAAAGTTGAAGTAATTCATTTAATACTTCAACGCTTATTTTATTTCACTCGCAATAATTAACACTTTTAAAGTAATAATCCGTTTGAAATATTTATTGATAGGAATAATGCTAATTTTAGTATAAAGTTACAAATATATCTGTGCAGTTGTGTATATATAATTCAAACATCTTTACTATTTTCGAATACAGGTGCAAATATACGTTTAATCTAGGTGTTTGATAACGGGTGTCGTAATAATTTCATTCAGAGTTTAGTATTCATATAAAATTACACATATACTATTTGTTAGCTAGGGACGTGACCAGAACTGTAACCAATCACAGAGCGTTTCCATGCCAAATAAAATTTCAAAAATAATTACATTTTATTTCGTGTAATTTGCCAAAAGTAAACATAATTTAGTTTAAATAAAGTGAAAAATGTTTTTTTAGACTTTTATCTTATATGATGGCCGTATATTGTAGTATGGTATTAATGTTATCAAAAAGGCTATTGTTACCAATAATTTTCACGTTATGATAACATATATAATCACTTAATCTGATATAACCAACCTTAGTCAATAGAAATTAATAATGTATAGTAGCTACACCCGGTAGTAGTTTGTCCTTATCTATCACATGTTAATTAACCTGTTAAATATAATTAGGTATGTTGTAAGCTATCTCTCTCTCTCTTACTTATTATGCACCAATGTTATTTATGTTAACTTCTATAGAATAAACAATAGATAGAACCAAGAAGCGGCGTATGCAAGGCATCGTACTGCACCAGTTATTTGTGGAGTAGTTGTACGTTAAGTTTCTAATTAAAATAAGTTTTATATTCTCTGAGAAATGTTGACATGGTGATATCATATACTATGAACAATTTCTCAGGATGCTAAAATTCTAAAAAGTTGAAACATTCTTAAATGAAATATGAATTATTTATTCACTCGCACAATTTTACACGAGTTATAATTTATTTTTTACAGTTTGACATCGGCTTCTACAGAACTAAGTGTCTTGATAATTGCCATGATGAATAAAAAAATCTTATAAATCGTTTTTAAAAATCCTGCTATTAAAATAGTTTTTTTAAAAATTAATATTTTTTATGTTTAATTGCATATTTATAAAAATTTTACGCTTATACTAGCGTGTAAATGGCTATCATAAAGTTTTTACAATTTAAGAGACCGTAATAAATGATAAGTTTAATTCAATGTATTTACTATAATAAAAAGAAGCAGGATATTTTGTTTGTGATCGGTATTTATACTCGACATATATAGAATATGCCTGCGTATATTAATTTTATTAACCGCACAAACAAAATTGTAAAATTTGTCTTCATAGAATCAACAAAATAGTTCATTTTTGTTTGTTCCTCTGGTCGTACCAAAAATTCTATTCGGGAGTTCCAGATTGTGAATGAGCAAATTTAGTTCATTGATTCCAATGGATCAATGACTCAAATTGAACCTTAACAGACATAAAAACAATTAAAATTGAAAAAACTTTGTTTGAAAAGTTGTTTGAGAAATTCTATCATTTTAGAGATAGAAAGGATTTAGAAATCTGGGGAGAAAAGTGGACACTAATCCTCGGGAAGTAACGGCAAGTTAAAGCATCCATTTTTACATACTGGGAAAATAGTTACAGTCAAAACTTCGGTTTCGGAAGGGGTTGAGGTTGAAGTAAACCGGAAAGAAATGGATTCAAACCGTATAAACTCAGGTGCGATATTTTTGTTACAGCATGTACTTTTTTGGAATATAAGTGGTAGCACCGCCGTTCGGTAGTATGGCGGAATTTGAAATAAATTTTAGGAGAAGTCCCGAAAACAGTATTAAGTAAGCAAAAACTGAAAAAAAAATTCTGCCACTACCCAATAACTTTCATAACGACCACATAAACGTTACACAATACTGGATGAGATTTAACCATTTTGTTTATATATTTAACCATGTAGTCCAAGCCCACTTGCAAATGAACCACTTTTACCCGTTTGGAGTGAAAGGTCGTGGAGGAAATCTCCACTAGTATTGTGTAAGGTTTGTGCTGCCTTTATGGAAGTTATTTGGCAACCGGAAGAAATTTATTTCAATTTTTACTTACTTTATACTTTTTTACAGCGGTTTTTGAATTCTCCCACCATTGATTACTAATTTGATTGAAAAACCGTAATTAGTTATAGAATGAAGAGAGATGAACTACTACTATATATGGTCCTACTTCGAATTCTAAAAATATCTTAAAACAACTGAATGGAAATTAATTTGACAGAAATAGAATTCTTTGAAAATAGAAAATATTTATTGTTGAAATAAACAAATGTAGAATACTTTTATAGTAAAATTCTTGAAAAAAAATAATTCTTGTATAGTAGAAAAATATCATAGGTGAATTATATTAAAGTAGATAGACAATAGTAAAAAACTTTTATAGTTGATAAATGTAAAAGTAGAAAATCAAAAGGTGAATCCTTTTTTTGCCATACCACTAATTTCGATCAACTAGGTACTTGTAGCTCTAGCTACTTGTACATATTGTAAAATATTCAACAACAACAAGTACGTACATGGTAACAACGTTCATTGTAAAACCACTGATAGTTTTGGTATAGTGTGGTTCATAATAATATGTTTGGTTACTCTTTTACTATCTGTTGTTGTATCTCTATGTAACAACCTACAACTAGTAAAGTTATATGGTGGTTTTTCAACGAATAACAACAAAAATACAATCGGAAGTAAATTCATTTTATACGTTCAAGTGAATTCGAAATCTATGTATTTTTGCATCATTATTTACTTTACAAACAACATTTATTGTCTGTTTTTTTTTTCATCTCCATATTAATGTAATGTTTCCTACCCGTATATTTGATACTGAATTTCTTTCTACATTTCAAGGTCCTCTGATTCAAATTATACTTCTGCTAGTCGGCACAGTCTATTCGACATATATTAACCAAAATAATATTAAATTATAGGTTTCGGTACGTGGAATAAAAGTGTCTAGCGTCAAAAATAATTTTTTTTCTTGAAATATTACACCGAAACACCGAAAAATATGACACATTTGATATAAATTTGGTTCATGTGTCTTATAAAGAAAGATAGAGCTTGAATATGCCTACTGACATTGACATGTATACGGGAAAAATTGAACAGTTACAAATTTGTCCAACTTTAGACCTATATTAATATTTAATAGCCCAGCTTTCCCACTATATTTTGAGGTACACAAGTATATTATGCTTGTTTGTTTATTTATTCTTTATTTATACAACTAGTTTAAATAAACTTAAAATTGTTAATAATTGGGTCAGTGATTTTTACGGTACTAAAATAATTTGTTTTGTTACAACAATGTAACACTTACCGCCTAACATTTGATAATAAGTTTTTCTCTTTATGTCACAATATATGAATATATATAAAAATAAATAGAAATAATAATAATAATAAATGTTTCGATAATAATTATTCTTCGCTACGAAAAGTCATTAAAAAAAATACCGCATATTTAAAATTAACGATAAAATGTTAATTTGACTTCTTAAGGAGGTGAGATGTTCAATGCTGCGAGTACAGTATTTTTTCAACTATTTTATTTATATTATTATAACTAAAATTTGTATGTATGCAAAAAAGATAGCGAGCTGAAATTATGGTGGTGTATGCTAGACCTAAAATGTCAGATGAAGTTTTAGAATGAGAAAATCGATTTATTATAAGACTTACCTTTTCAAATATAAAATTTAGAAGGATAATTCAAAAACAAAAAATGTTATTTTCAAAAAAAATTTTAACAATTTCAGTTAAAAGTTAGCTAATGAGATCATATATTTCAAATACATAATATATATATTCTTTAAAAAATCACAGTCTTCGTTCCAGGCTATAACCAAGGCCAGCCGGTATTCTTATTATCAATTCAGTTTAATTTACACGGTGATCGAAACGTTGCTGGACAGTAAGAAAGTATTTATCATTAAATTTCAAATATTTTTTAATCGGATCTTTGTTTAAATATATTTGTTTTCATTTTCATTTGAATTTTAATTTTCATTTTAATTTTTTTTTTAAACTCTTATATTATGTATCTTAACGGTTTGTTATAACACAGAAACAATACAAAACTATTAACTTTATTGAATCATTTAGATTTATTTGCTAAAACTTGTCAAGTCTATTAACATGATTCTTGTGTGACATCTTTTAAATAGTTACTCTAGCATTCGAGTGAAACCGTCACTATAATTATGAATAATGTTTTTTTATGTTTTTTTTCTACATTGTGCTTGACTTTTAATGCCATCATATATGTGTATGTATGCCATTATAAAAGTAGGTTGATTACTTTAAATAATACTTGGAGTATTCTATAAACAGGTAAGGTGTTTTTATACTGGGTATATGGTAAAATATTAGGGGAGATCATATGAAGCGAAGGGAGAATGTTGACATTCTCCTGAGTGGCTGACTTTGTTAGTAATTATCTCAATATTCAGTATTTGTCAGTGATACTAAAATTAAATCTGCACAAAACTTTACTATATCATATGCAATATGGTATAGATCTGGGGATCTTATTGGGGATTATTTATAATAATATGTTTTTCTTTGGCGGGTTGCATTGTTTGATAGTTTATTGATGAATGTTTTGACAATATTTTGTTAAGTTAGTTAGTTACAAATATTTTTGAAAAACTAAAAAAGTTACAAATTTGATGATATAATTGACAATGTATGGAGCCAATAGACTGGAAGGCCAGACCTGTTCGAAAACTAATAATTTTTGAAAAAAGAGTTTAAAACAACAGATGAAAATTGAACAAAACACAGTATATTACTTAACAGATTGTCTTTATTAATACAGCCTGTAGAGATCTCTATAAAACGCCACTTTAGTATTTTTGAATATTCAACATTTAAGGAAGCAAAATATCAGTCTAAAATTTTTATGTAGAGATAACATAATGGAGATGCAACTATTAGAATATCGCAAGGTTAGTTCTATCAAGGCAGGGTGCGTAATGACAAAACAATATTAATTTCCTATTCAAATTAAATGCATATTATTGCAAGAGCAAAGCCGCGAAAGTAACCTAGTGTATATATATATATTAAATAAAAAAATTTATACTGACCCATACACAAATAGTTTTTGTAAAATTATTTTAAAATTAACGAAAAATATTGATACTTAAATATATACTGAAAATATATTCTCATGGCAATACATGAAAATCATTGATTTTAGATATGATTTCATTAGATATATTTAATGGTATCAACTAATTTTACAATAGTTCTTTCTAACATGCATAGTTTTGTTTCGACCTACTTGCCTATTGGAAATAAACTAAACATTCACTTTTTAATGCATTATCATATTTTTGAATATATAAATTAACCGGGCTCTGTTCGAATGATGTTAAACTAGTTAATCACCTTTAATAATATTTTTTTTTAACAATAAGGGCGTACATGTAAACTATCCCATTGTTTTAACTATTCATATATATATTGCGTGTTGCAAGATATTATCAAATATAATTTGTTATCTGGATGAACAAAAACAAAAATGTAAAATAAAATAAACAATATAACGCCTCTGCATAACAAATAAACCATTTTTATTCGATATTGTTTCGTCGTATGGCCCAAAAGAAATTTTGAATACATATTTTCTCGAGTGTTTTACTACAGTGCCTTAAAGACATAAATATGATTTCTAAAATCTAATTAAGTTCCGTGACCAAAATATAAAAATAATCCGTAACAATTATCGTTTTAAGAGTCTTTAATACAATTATTAAGGATAAGATTTAAGCATGCATATAATTTTTTTTAGTGTACATAGCCTTAACAACTAAGACGATACTAAAACATCAATAATAAAACCTAAGTTTTTTAAACTAAATGTATAAATTAATATCAAATTATATATTTGTAACCCATTATCTGTTGAAATTAGCCTTCTTGACGTTTATTGGAACTTTTATTTGATGTTTGAACTTTTCTTTAAGCAATTCACAAAAAAAAAAAAAAAAAAAATTTTCATTGAAACCCTATCTTTGCTGTACTAAAATATTGATTCAAAATTACTCTTTATTTATTTATTAACAATAATTGTTCTCCTTTTTGTTCTAGGTAAACACTCATTTGTTATGTTTGATGACACCCGTGGTTTCATTATCAGAGTGGTTTTGTTGTTTGGTAAAAGAATAACAAACAAAATACTGGTATGAAAAAATGGTAACATATTTTTCGTGTTATAATAAATTTTTATAATAATGTTATTATAATGACATATTTATATACTTCAGTAAAGGTTAATGGTAATAAATGTTTAACAGAGTTCTCCCTCTCCATTTATAGTTACACATTTTATTTGGTAGATAAAGTCATTACACAATACTAATGAAATTTTTTATATAAACAAAAAAAAAATGTTTGGGTACATACAAAGTATAATAGTAGGCTTAATACAATTAATTTTTGTTATCAATGCCAATTTTCAATAATGGTAGTATGACTACATCTTCATTAAATAAATCTGTGCTGAATGAAATGTTGAATATATCCAAAAAAAGTGCAATATTTATACCAAGTATAATCTTTTGTTAGTTTTTGGACATTGCTCTACAAGTGGATTATGGACACAAAAATATAACAATGATAGGTCGTCGCAGGCCGACGCACAACAGTGTACCCATTCATCTTCATCGGATATATATTCTTTTTTACGGTAGTTGTAGATGTGGCTATCCATTTTTTGACACTAATTTCATCCGCCCAATCTTCACTTGACCGATAACTACAGCTCTCTCCTTGCAATATTTTCCACCTCCTGTCATTAAATAGTTTTGAAGTCCTTTCTGCAATTCTTTCTTAATAAGAATAAATTTTGAATATTTCAAAAAACGTTTCAAAAAACCTTCAACCCATTTTCCTCATAATATCGAAACATTTTATTTTATTAACAGTAGCATATTTGTAAGCCACATGCTTCAAATCGTTGATGATCAATTTATAATGTATTTCGTCCATTTATTTAAATTGTGATGTAAACGCATCTTCTTGTGTTTCCTTAAATAATGGCATAAAACGACCGATAGATGGCGCAACACAATCAATTTTTCATCTTTTCGAAGACAAGATTCATTTAATTCAAACTCTATCGGATGCAGCCCGCTTACTTTTTCTCAAACTGAATATTATACAATGTTATAAATTATTCTTTTAAAAATGTTATACATTGACATATCAATATGTGTAGATGTGGCGTATGAAAACGCTTTTCAAGTGCGCGCAGATTAACTTTATTACGCTACATTTACATACGTTTAGATGTAATTGAATTTTTTGGCAATATACATATATAAAATATATAAAAAATATACTTAAATTAACAAACGTATTATAGACCTATTTCTTTACTATATATTACCATATATATTACAATTATCATATTAAAGGTAAAATAGGTATAAATAAATTGGAAAAATCCTATTAACAGAACAAATTATAGAAATTAGTTTTAGATGGGTTGATTTATTTTATAAATTAAATCATTCCAATTTAGATAAGTTTGTGTGTGTGCGTGTATGTGAAAGTAAATTTCAACATTATATTATTTGTATGTTTGGAGTTCGTGCGGAAACCAACCACGTCCTTTGATGCAAGTTAAATTATCTTGAATAACAGTATTACGTTGATAAACTCCCGAGGCCTTCTATTCAGTTTATAATGAAAAATTGTAGTTTATCTCTAAAAAAAATTAGCATTGAAAATGTAGAAGTGTATAAGTTTGAGGTCCAATTTTTTACTGTATGATAAATTTTAAAAAATTTTCCGATCGAATTATAATTTTAACTGATGATAACTGTATAAGTAATACTTTAAATTTGATAGGTCGCCAAATTTGAATATGGTTAGCGGAATATTTGAAAGGTTTAATTAAAATTGTTAAAAATTTTCTGGTTTTTGTAATCAGACTATTTTATTCCTTAAGTGCTGCAAACTTTATCAAACAAATTAGCTATCACGTTGCCAAAGTTTCTTCAGCAGAATATACAATAAAATTAATGCATTCAACCTACTACAATTCACTATTTTCCAACAAATTGTAAAATCACAGGCGTTACATCGTATTTATGTAAACACTAAACTTAGCGATATGCCACTATATTTTTATTTGTTATAAATATTACCAAGTATTGTTTGACAAGTACCACCAGAAAAATTTTATTTTTTGATGCTGAAAATATGCTTTTATACTCGACATACATAATAAAGCAGAGTATATTTATTATAGTCTAAAGTTTGTAAGGCTACCTAATATTGACCGCACCAACAAAATTTTAGTACGGGTTTTCATTGAAATACATAATTAGCCAATTTCCGACTATCGTCGTTGTCCGTCATCACGATAACTCAAAAATAAAAAGACATAGCAAACTGAAATTTTTGGTTCTTCACAATTTAAGCTCAAATTTGGATAATTAACACATGTAGGTAATAACAATACATATTATTTATTATACATGTATAAAAATATAAATGCATAGACTGGATATTTATAGTTTTTTATATATGCTATTAATAGAAATAGTTTTTGTTTGTTTTGGCTAAAATTCGTTATTGAATACAGCGAACATTAAAACTAACTTCTTAAAATACATCTAAATAAATATAAATGTTTTATTTGCGTGACTTTGATGTTCGTTTCCAACCCTGTTTAAGTTTATGTTGGTTATATTATAAATCTATTTGTCTATATTCGTGACAATTATGCGTGATAATATAAATAAATTACAAATGTTGAACACTTTATGTCAAATAAAACAATGTACTTTAACACAATATGTTTGAAGTAGTTATCTACCTATTCAATGAACTATGCATTTAATAAATGGATCTTTTAATATGATATGTATGAAAACTGATCAACAATGGAAATCATCAATTCATATGTCGTCTAGTTTAATCGGCGGTATTCACATTACGATGGTAAATAAACGATTTGTAGCAAACTGGAAGTAGCGGGTGAGAAACTAGTTTTAGACTTTTGAAAGTTAATTTTTTGTTGTTGTAATAATTGGAAAACCATGTGTAGTTTTATAACAAAACAATTAAAAATTTATATAAGGTTCACTTGTCTTTTTCATATTCTTCATTGTTTTCTCCTTCTTTTTTGTTTTACTTCTTATTTTTAAAATATTCATGCATTGCCATCCACTTTTAAGGTATAGTTCAAATTTCAAGTATCTTTTTCATCGGAAATTTGCTCAATTACAAAATACCCACCCGAACTCACATGCATTGAATTGATTCGTTAATATTTAAATATCATTTTTAAAATTCCTATCACAATTTTAACCATTCATTCAAGAAATTTTTTATTCACTGTAAACATATATTTCCTATTGTTACATACAGTATAGATTCCATTGCCATTTTATTTACTTTTGATTGAGGTCTACAATTCATAGAAATACTTGTAATTAATATTCTAGCCGTAAACTTATATAGAAATATATCTGACCGTAATTATATACTAATTTCATATATATGTGTAGGTTTCGAGTTGATTCTGGATGCATGCAACTTTGTAATTTGCATACAGATTTGAGTGTAGATATTAATGTATTGTATAGCTGCATATTATTATTAATAATTATAAGTATATTTTCCTTCTATTTTGTAAAATCGATTATCCGCAAATATTGATGAAATCAGGAACTCAAAAATTTCAGAATTCAGTTTTTCAAAACGTTCCAACTAATTCATCTCGTTAAATCTGATATTATTTAAACCAATATTTGTTTCATTATAATAAAGTAAATATATAAGCCGACATCATAATTATTTTTAATTATCCCAATGGTATTGTAATTGCATAATGAATTTACGAGTATTCTGCTTTTAAAATAATAAGTATATGTATAATGTTCTGCATAAATGTAATTAATTTTGTAACATACATCAATAAAACGAGAAATGTTTGATATATGAAGCAGAAAAACAGTCGTGAATTCACAAAAGAAAGGCGATATTTGGCTGAAGTACTTTGGCTTAAGGGAGACGATAAATAAAACTATTTTTTATGGGTTAGCCATTTAAAAAGTTGTTGAATTTCACAGTTTTCAAACCACAAATAGGAGTAATATATCTGTATAATATTTGTAATCATATATTTTAATATTTTATACATACAAACACACACACATATATATATATATATATATATATATATATATATATATATATATATATATATATATATATATATATATATATATATATATATATATATACTTTAGATACCTGTATTGTTGTTTTCAACGGTAAAATAAAATATTTTGTTGATAACTATATATAAAATTCCTCAAGAGAATAAGAAGTTTATTGTTCCTTTCCTCAAAAGTGTATCTTCAAAGAAGCTGATGATGGTTTTCCTGTCACTATTCAAAGTACTATATCAATGGTTTTAGTTCATTTTTCATGGTAATTCTTATTTGTTTTCTTTTTCATGTTCAAAGAAGGTACTTCATTTATTTTTATTCTTACAATAATCTAAATTCTCCGCGCATTAATTGCAAAACCTTAAAGACCTGTATGAAATAACTTAACATTACATAAATTAAAATGTTTGATAAATTGGTGTAATTAGTTAAATTAATTTTAAACTAATAACCACAGCACCAAATTCATACTGCATTATTGTTTTTGATGCATATACAGAATATTGAAATTACAATTATCTTTGTAAATAATAGAGAAATTTTAATTACTAAATTTTATTACGAAACTCTAAATTTTGTTGTTTCTTAAAATTATTGAAATTATATGTTCTCGTAAATTGTTAATTCTCTAGCAGAATCATTGCAAAATTTAGTTTCTACAACGATACGTTGATTCTATATTACCTTAAAGACCAATTTTTAGAATCTTGGAACATATGTCACATGAACAATTTGGTGTGAGCGTAGTGTTACTGTAGATATCGACAAATAGACACTTGTAGCATTTTCCAATTTAACCTGCATGTATGCTATTTTCAATTGGTGTTTTCAAATTGTTGTCATCTAAGTTTATCAGCTATATGAACCAAACTAATATCAAAAGAACGGTTTTTACTGGTGGAATAAAAATGTTAATCATCAACTGGGGATCGTTAACCGTTATTAAGTGTTGATATCTAAAAAAATATTGTAAATTAAATTTATTAAAAAACAAAAAACTTTACACACACTATGGTACACGCATATGTAAGAGACTTTACACACACTACCATGCGCACACTATCATTTTTCAATGGTAATGGTTGAATTTTGAACGCTGTAACGGGACAGTATAATGAAATCTGTATATTATAATTTGGACGTACGAAGCGCCTGATAGCCTGATTTGTTTATACAGAATTTTCTGGTTATAATAAACGTACAAATTTCATAAAAACTGATACACGGGTTTAAAAGTTACAGCGGAACAAACATAGATAGACCGATACGAATAAACATAGATAATGGCAAAATTTCTATTTGAAATATAGATAAGATCAATAAGAAAAATAAATTTATTTTTAATAATTTGTTTTTCCATATCATAAAAAATTAATAATTAATTAGAATTGATGTCAAAACAAACAAAGTAGATGTAAAAACAAAGCACAACAATAATTATAATCGTTGATAAAATTTAATTGATGAAGTAATATTACGTTACAATAATGACGCACGAAAATAAGGTAATTTACGGGACGAATAATCAAACAAAGTATTAAATATTAAAGGTGTTTGTGTGGAAAATTGTAATACATAAATCTAATTGAAATGTGTATCTAATGAATGATACATAATATAACAGATTGTGAAAGTACAGTATTGATTTTATATATATTTATATATAGCAAGTATAGTACCCTTAATGTGAAAACAGTAATTTGTCCACAGAATTTTGAAAATGAACAATTTCAAATAACAACAAACATAGTTTTTTGTTAAGATCCTCGACCCTTGGTTGAATATTAATGTTTGAACGATTTTTAATCATTAATATTCATAAAATTCTCTAAATATTCAGCCCATATAGAAAATTGGCGATATATTCACTAGTTATATCCCCCTAAAAAATTTATTTGTGGTATGCAGATAAAACATTTTATAACTTATTCCAATTAAAAGCTGAAAATAATTATTCCAGCAATAGCTTGGTTTTCGATTTATTTATCAAAAAACTTAGCTGAATGCTCCATTCATTAAATGGAGACATAATTTTCGAAGCTGACAAGTTTAATTTTTTAGTATTTAGTCAAAACAATGGAATAAAATACATATTTTATGAAGCGATTAAAATATAAAAGTAAACATGAAACTATATAGACCAGGGTCGATAATTTTTGAAATCTAAAAAAATAATAGGAGAATGAAGTAAACCCATTGAAAATGGAAGATAATAAAACAATATGAAAGGAAAAATAATTTACGGGTGATCTAGGGCCGGGAATTGGAAGAGGTGGTAAGTATTTAAGGGTAAAATACGATTTATCTCGATTTCCAGGAAAACTTCAAGGTCTATGGAAAAAAATTAAATTGCAAAGTTGTAGGTTATAAAAATATCTACAACTTTTGTATTATCTTTGTTTACACATACCTTAAAATTTATGTGAAAAATTGAAATAACCAAGTTTTTGGTTTTTTATTTCTATCATAATTTTTCAACAAAAATTTTTTTTTGCACGAAATTTGGTGAAAACTTACCTTTTCAAGTTCCTATTTATTTTTATACACTGTAATTTAGATATTTATTTTTTCTCCTTAATTTGCATGAATATCGAACAGGCAACCTTTGTTTAATTAAAGTATAAATACAAAAGTTGTACATCTTTTTATTACAACTTTACCAATTAACTTTTTTCCACAGGACTTTTAGTTTTGCCGGAAATAGAGATAAACCGGGGTTTCCCTTAAAAACACATTTCACCCACTTCCCCACCACAGATCGCCCGAATATTACTTTTACATTCATTTTTGTTAAATTCTCTTCCGTTTCCAATGGGTCTCATCCTAGTTTAATTATTTTTCACTTTTTACCATTTTTAAAGGCTACTACCCCGGTGTAATAGGTACATTGAGTTTTATAATATGGCATATATATCATTCTACATAATGTCTTTTATGTATAATATAAATGAATATATTGTTGAATGTACTACTGTTTTATATACCACCCACGGGCTCACATGATAAATAGCTATAATTAACGTACATAATATTTAATAATTTAAACATATACAAACATACACACATACATATACGTTTACACTCATAAACAGGAGAACATCAATAAGAAACTTGCACACCTTTTTTTCTACAAATATTTTGCCGACATATTATTATAGTTTAAAATTAAAATGAAACAATTACTAATCAATTGAGTGCATTTATAAAACAATTCCAAATTTCCGTTAAAGCAACAAAACAAAACAACAAAAAAACAATAATTTACTTTCAAATTACATACTTTGATATATTTATATTATAAAAATTAAGCATCAATTCGGCTATGATTCTGTAAACGGTGTCAGTGAAGAGTTATTTTTACGGTTTATGTTTAAATTAGCACGACCATGTGGAAATGATTGTGCTTGATTAGCTTAAGACATTCGATTGTGTTGATCATGACCTTTTACTTCAAAAAAGAAAACCGGAGTGCGAGTGTCAGAATATTTGCATAATTGATGTCAAAATGTTCTTACAGTTCTCGCAGCTGTTTAAAAATGATTTATCATAATATATTTTAGATTGTAAGAGTGTGACGTGTGGTATATTTCTTTATGATGATGCCATCACGATGATTAAGTTGAGTCGGTGTGGTATACCTGCAAAGTTATATAAATAGTCAAGTGTTTGACACCCTATATTCTATCAGTAAAATAAACCACGAATACATGCAAAATCAGTCGTTTATTGATTAAAATATTTCAATTTACAATTAATTAACTTTTAAACTTCTATGAAAATAAGAACTTTATAAAACATTCACATAAATGAATAATCACAGACATATAAAATAATATTTAACAGACAAGAATCATTTGCTCACTAGAGCATAAAAATCATACCATGTAAGGCAGACCAGCGCGTGAAATTCAAAATTCTGAATCGCCTGTATATATATATATATATATATATATATATCTTCAACTTATAAAATAAATTCACTTTTCTACAATTTCGCTTTATCAGATTTCTGTTTTTAAAGTTTTTAAGTTATTCAAAGAATTTTATTAACATTTAACTCTTATTCATTTGTTTTAATATTTATTTAAGGAGTCACAAAAAATTGAATATTCAAATAATATGAACAGGATCAATTTAGTATGATTTTTTAAACATTATCAAAAATATTCTACCCTAGATTAATCCTTATAGCATGATAATCTTCATATTAAAAAATTTGCTACCTCTAATGTTACTACAAATCTTATGGTATCTCATTTGATAATATCAGTTCTGCAGTTTTTATTCCACAGTAAAACAGCTATAAAACCTTTCACATGCATTAGAAATACAAGATAATATTCACCGGGTGAAGAAAACATATTACGTTCATTATATTATTTTGTCAGTTATCATTATAAAGTGTAAATAGTTTATCTGATAAATTACACGTTAAACGTCACTCAAAACGACGACATTTAATTTTAAATGACATAAACAAGTGTTTATTTTATCTTGAAGGTGTAAACATACATATAAATTAAATATAAAAGTGTACCAAACAATATTTTATATCTTCGTTTTATATAGTACTTAGACATTAAGTAAATTAAAATGATTTTTAAGGTATAACAACACAAGCTAAACAATTATTTGAATACATACTTAAGAAAACGATTTTCACACTGGGTGTAAAAAAATGACAAATAAATATGTCATGTTTTTTCCTAAATAAATGTATTAGGCGTTGAAAGGAGTAAATAAATTTTAAAAATCCATATGATTAAAATCGAGGGCGTTTAAAAGACCGTTTATTCCGACAATGGCATCAATTTTTAAATCCAAAATGGTAACATAAAGGCTCAATCACAAAAATATATTAATTTTTGATTGAAGTTTAAAGCAGTAGTGTGTGAGCAAAAGCTTGTGACTTTTAAATGATCCGTTTTGAAAGGAAATTTTGCCCGAAATAATTTATTGCGAGCGCGTCATCTTTCCATGTCCTATATTTAGAGGGAAAGAGTACAACCTCCCATGGAAGTAAAAAGAAAATGTTTACATTTTTGTTTCTTTTATACTGTTAATTACTTTTTCGTCGTTTACATGACGTTAATTACCCGTAACAAATTTGCCAGAAGCATACAAATACCACGTTTTCTTGTTACTATAACATTGTTTAATATCGGAAATGTTTCAGGAACATGATCTACTTAATAGAAACAAAAACATTACAATATTGTTTTATTTTCGTTAAAATGTAGAAAAATTACATGTTCAAATAAACATAGATAACTTAATGCCCGTAGATTTGTTGTTTATCTACAAAACGAACCCTGTTGTAGTAAGTTTTATGTATTCTTGTAGGTAAGATGATTATACAGGCAAGGATGAAAACATTACTTTGTTACTAATAATAAAAAATATAGAATGAAGGCCATATCACCTCCGTATACTTTAAAAGCTTGTTTTAATTTTTAACTAAGGAGACTTACAAAACAAGGAGACCATCAATTCGGTCTGAATGTATGTAATATTATTGACGAGTATATTTTATTTTGCATGTCAATAATATTTTTGGTTTTTTCTCTGCTTGAACTGAGAAGTTCTTGTAATGGGGTCGATTTTTTAAATCAGCCAATCAAATTCAACTTTTTAGGAAAGCTATCTGTGTGTGTGTATAATTCTGAAACGGAACTAACTTGAACACCTCCATTATTGCGTATCAAATTTATAAATATTTATCCATTTTTTTTGGAACAATGTACGTTCGTCTGAATGAATTTCACAGACAAACCAAAAAACCGACGTTATTGTAATGAATCCGATTTGTGAATCCCGAATTTTGACGTATGCCGAATTTTGACATATGTCTACATTTCAAGTTCGATAGAACGCAAATCAAACATTTTTAGAGGGATATGTTTGTGTATGTATTCATTTTTTCGTCTCTATTATCTCAATAACAAATAATGATATATACGAATCTTTGACTTAGAACTTTAATTCGATGCATACGTATGTAAGTTAAAAATGAATAGCTTTTTATTAAAATGGACTTTGCGTTTTCTAGAAGATAAAACAATTAAAAAAAGACAAAAAATATCCATATTTGTAATAAAAAATAGTCTCCTTTTATTCTTCTCGTTAGGAAGTGTGGACCTTGCGGTTCACACCTAGACCACTTGTTTTATAAAAAGTTTGCTGTTGACTCCGATAACATTATATAAATACGGATCGAATTGATAACCGCAATTTGTTAGCCTTCAAATAGTGGACTCATGTAAACTTCACAAGTCGATTTGTAAATACAATGATAGCCATTTACACGTTCAAATAATTTGTGCATGTAGTTAAATACTAAGAGCTGGCCGCAAATACTTACAACTGACTGTTAATGGTATTATAATAATCGTAATGATACAACAATTGTAGCAATTCTCGTTTACACGCTAATTTCATTAAGTTACTAACAAAATAGATTTAACTAAAGAGAAACTTTTTACTTTAAGGAAAACTCATGTTTTGGTTCACACAAAACGATTTACTTATTCAAATTAGTTTGCAAAAGTTAATTAGCGCAATAAAAGCATAGTCGTGTGATATTAGTCTACATTATTATACTATGCTTTGTTTAAAATAATAAATAGAAATATACTAGCCAAGTTAGCAGAACAAAGTAATCAATCAAGTATTTAAATATGCTCAAATTTAGGTGCTATTTAGATGATGTAAATTAGGTGCTCAAATTTTTAAGTTAGAAAACCGAGTCACATCTGACTGAAAACTGACGTGATATCTCGCTGACAGAGCAATGTAAGACAATAATTTTAAGAATGTGGCACGGATTTTTTTGGTTATTTTAATTAAATTGATTTATTGAAGGACTCCATAAAAACACATAAAAAGCACCTTATTCAAGTAGCTACATTACATTATTGTAGTTTTTATTTCAGAAATTTTAATGCCAGTGTGATATCACGGTTGCAGTACATCATAATGCAAGCATCTAATTTTGAGCATATTAAGATGTCACTAGGCCTTAACCCAATTTTTAACAGTGATTCTCCTTAGTGAATTCGTACAGTAATATTTATTATAATTTTTTATTTAATTAATTTATTGAATACACATCATTAAAGCTCCTTAAATGCACCTTATTCTGGTAATTACATCATATTATAAATGTTATTTTTTCATATTGTTCTGCGAGCGTGCTTTCATAGCAGCAGTTCATGACTCAATTTTTTTAATACAAAATTTGAGCATCTAATTTCATTTTACAGCACCAAAATAGCACATAAAAAATTTTGAATACATTGCTCTGCCTGCTTGACTAATGAAATAAAAATAATACTCAATATCTGATATTTGCATTTGATATAAATTTTCAACATATTTCATAAGTATTTGATTTGATTTATATTTTTTTTATACCATAAATGTTTTGTATTTATCGTTTGTATAATATCAAATCATTATTTTTCAAACACCATCGTACAATAGTAAGATACACAACACACCTACACTGAGCACTGAATGTATTACAAAACATTTTATGTCTAAGAATCAAATAAGCCCGTAGTTATTATTATTATACATGTATGTATATATATATAATGGCTGAAGCTATGCTGTTATATATTTAAAATGTATATATACGTATATATACATAAACATATATATAATATGTAATATAAAAGAGCTTTAGACGGTAAAAGCTTTGGAATTTTATAAACAAGAATCGTTATACAACTGAAAACAACATTGTCATTTGTCTGTCCTTCTCCAAACATTTATACACTGTGTCCATATTATATAATCAGAACATGGTGGCTTCTGGCTTAGATTTTTGTTCGGTGGACGCATTGCTGATTTTAAGGAACCTTTATTTTAATTGATTAGAGTATATTTTCAAAATTATTCAAAATTCACAAAATAATCCACGCACGCACTATATGAATTATGAGGATAAAATTAATTATTAAACAATCAATCAAAATCTGTCAAACTCGTAACCGAACACAAACTCGTAACCGAATGATGTTAAAGCTAAAGGTTTAAAGACGATCCCAAGAAAATCATTTTTCTTAGAATCTTTTGGAAAATTATTATGAACATACTCAGAAGTGTTGTCTAAATGGCAGACAAATTTGTATCATACTTTATGGTTAACGGTTTATAAGGATACAAAAGAAATTTCCCTACGATTATCTTAAAAACCTGGAAATTATTAATTGAATGTATATAAATGATATATCTATTAAAATTTATGACAAGTGTGGTGATCGTTTCATTATCAAAATGTTAAAAGTGATCTACTTTTCAATGTTTTTAATCTTTTTCTCGCGACCTGAGTAGTAAAAAATAACGAATCCGAAAGGAGGAGAGAATGAAGTTACTTACTTAGTTCTGCGCTTGGAAAAGTAATGGAAGCTCAGTAAATCGCATTATTTTACAATTGAAGCTATCATAATTTGCATAGTCTCTCACTCATTAGTGCACGAATCACCCATGGAAACGTCCTAAACTCTGTAGGTATATAGTCTTATATGATAATATTCAAAATTATACTAGACACTGATGATTTAGCTTTTTTATTATTGAAAGAATGTTTACAATCTGTTCAGTAGTTTTAAAAAGTATACACTTCAAAAAAATAAATAATAAATAACTTTATTTCTATATTTTAACGTTATAAGTAGCATTTATTACCATCATAAAAAATTTCTCATTGAAAACATAATCTGTATTAGAAATTTCATAAGAAAAATCTATTTTAAACATTAATTTTGGGGAAGTTATTAACAAAAGCTGTTTTATTAATAACTAAAATTGTACACAGTGTAAAAAGTATTTCTTTCATCATTTCATTCTTATCGTAATATGTATAGGAGAAGTAGTACTAGAGCATGGAAAACCAACTTAAATGCTAACAAAGTCTCTTGAATGTAATGTGAGAATTATATATATATATATTTAATACGCTATAAGAATAATTTATAGTGAACGTCCATTAAAAATGCTCTTTTATATATAGATACCAAAACGAGTATCATGAAATGATACATCATCTAAATTATTTATGTAGAAAATGATATTTTAATACAAACACTTTGATGTTCAATTTGATTTTATATTAGAAAATTTAGTTTGTACAATTTTATTAAAAATTATTGAATAGGGATTCTAAGAACATTAAGTTGTTTATTGCCTTGGTAACTTAAAAAAAATCTGTTGAAAATTAATATAC
Source organism: Chrysopa pallens (assembly GCA_020423425.1). Lineage (NCBI taxonomy): Eukaryota > Metazoa > Arthropoda > Insecta > Neuroptera > Chrysopidae > Chrysopa > Chrysopa pallens. The sequence goes on from CM035594.1 coordinate 37,733,717, forward strand.
AATAAATTCAAGTGTTTATAGGTATAGCCATTATTTATAAGTTACTCTCTTTTATTACATCTATACACATGTTACGTGTATAATATTCATAAAATAATAATAAAATAATTTTAATGAATCTTTTTTTTTTTAATGAACTAAAAAGTATAAAATAATTTCTCCAATTTTCAACGAGAAACATGGAGCGCATGATGCAGCAATAGTTGAGCTATTAATATTGATACATTAATATCTGCTGTATACATTTAGTCCGTTATATTAACATGACACGTTAAATATTATCTTTATTTTATTATTTTTTCTGCTTTTTAGGGTTATATGAATGAAATTTCGTAAAGTAAACGTAATTCTTCTTTTTTATTATTTTTTTATTTATGTTGTTTTATTCTCTTTATTTTTTCTATTTCTATTTTTCGTGAATGTCTAGAACGGCCTTCTTAACTCTTTCAGTCTTAGTGGTAAGTGTCTAACATACCACTTATCCCGTTTCAACTTTTATTGAATTTAGTGCCATTTAATTTTGGTTTGAAAGTAACCATCATAAAAAGAGGCACTATTAGAACAATTTGGCAGTATAGGACATGTATGATTACGAAAGAAAGTAATGTTTTCAGGACTTCCATAAAAACTACAGGTAACTTTAACTTTTGTGAAATTTTCCATTCCTATTCGAAATAAAGAATCAATATAAGTATAGTAAAATAAAGTACGATGACTGTTCTCAGCACAATATGGAAGGTAATACCTGAAACTGCACTTTCACCAATATTTGTTAAGGATTTCTGAGTCATTAAAGACTGTATATTATTGACTTCAACTTCCTCCATTCCAAAAAATAAAAAATAAAAAGGACGGTTTATTTCAATATAAAAATACGCAATTAAAAAAATTAAAAATGTAAATTTAATGAGTAACTTTAATATTATATATCCTCCACCCCCAAATTTGATAAACTATACATAAAAGAAAATACTGCTGTAAAAAAATAAAGTTAACGACTATTTAAATTATCCTAATTAAACTAAATTTTTACAATTAAAATACATTTTAAAGGTTTCAAATCATCATTTGTTCAATTTTTACAATTAAATACATTTTAAAGGTTTCAAATCATCATAATACTAAGTGTTCAATTAAATGTTTTTTCTATGAAGCCCAGGAAATAAGATAACGTGCACACGAAATCATTGCCAACTCCTTTTGATAGCCAAAAATGCCTATGATATAATTTTTGTTTTGTTTTATTAAGCTTTCAACTTACAAAAAGTAATTTATTCAGCTACAATACGATTACTAAAGTTATTATACACTTTAACAAAAACTTTAAGTTTTGAAAATAGGTTATACATTTGTTCTCAGGTTTATAGTTAGATTATAAATTGAGTTCAAAATTTTCCAGAAACTTCAATATATATTTCACTCCTTTGTATTAACGAAAAAAGAATTATTGTCCAATGGAAGACAGATCTTATCTTTTGTCAAGCAATTGAGCAACTTCAGTCTATTATTTTCAAATGTAGGTCATTGACACACCACATGATTCAGTGTTTATTCCGGATAGCCACACTGGCAATGTAGATCTTGAACAATTTTCACTTTGTGAAGTGAAAAGTTCAGATTAAAGTGCCCGGCGTGACATTTATTGATTGTGACGATTTGCTTATTTTGAAATTTACTAACATGAAATAACGGCTTAGATTTTCGATTGAAGTATATTTGAAAATAATTTATTCCCTTTTCTTTGCCTATCATTTCGATTTTATTACTCACTAATGTTTTATGTCAGTGGATGGAAGTAAATATTGGTCAGGTATATTTTCAGTTGCTCTTTTTGCGTTGAGATCAGCACTCTCATTACCCTTGATACCAATATGGGAAGGTATTCAAACAAATTTTATATTTGTTTGAAATTTATTATTTTAATATATGATCTAATTTATTTAAATAAATATTATTTCAAAATCCAGATAGTAAATTTATTATTATTGTTTCTAATACATGATGCGATTTTTTTTATTAATTTATGTATTTATCAATTTCTGTTTTAATTTTTGATATGTAACACCTTTCTGCTCGGTATCTATGAGAGGGATTTCGTGGAAAGGGGCGGAATGGCGCAACAGTGTAAAGTGTAACAGGAAGCTAGGAAAATACGCAATATTTGAAATGTTTATTAACGAATTATATGTAAAGTGGATTTTTTTTTTTATGAGAGTAATTTTATGATAAGTGTAACACGTTATAAATCATCATAAAAAAGTGTAAAAAGTTATAAATAAATTAAAAACATTAAAAATAAATAAATAAACGAAATAAATCAATTAAAAAAATTTCAATTAGATAAATAAAAATTAAAAAAAAAAAAAATTAATTAAAGAAATAAAAATCATTTAAAAAATTTTAAATAAAATAAATAAAAATTTAAGAAAAACAAAAAATCCAAATAAAATAAATAAAATAAATAAAAAATTTAAGTTTGAGAGCAATAATTTGTAATTAAGTAATTATTAAACACATTTTTATTTTGCATAAATCCACTTTATTTATAAGATTTCACAATCAAATTTATTTATGCACATTTGTTAGTCATCATCAGAACAAATTGTTATCCATGAAGTTATTTCTTAAATTTTCAAGAATATTCAAAAATATGATGTGCATGTGTTTTTAGATATGCAAGCATACGCTTGGTATTTAAGTAAATATTTTCATAAGAAGGCTGTAGTTTAAATTTCCTGAACCTTAGACGTTCAATTCAAGGGGCTTTTTCAAGTTTATTTCGCCGGCGGGTGCTACATACCCAAAAATCTTACCATTCAAAAATTTCCTTTCCTTTACAAGCATTATTTGTGTATATATAGCAAATATCATAAAAACTAATTGCGACAGGTCATGAATATGTATTTTCAGAATGCCATTTTACAAGTTAAGTGCACGATATTAAAGAATAATTTTTTAAAGCTATAATATTACTGACAGAATTATAATTGTTATTACTAAGAAATAAATTTTCTGAATAGCTAAAACATGCAAAGTAGTCAGTTAATTGTTTAGGTAGTAACAATTTCAATTCTAATGACATTTTGTGTGAATTCATTAAATTTGCTCAACATACATATTTAACAAATATATTATTTTTATAACTAGACACAACTAGTATTTAACTACTATATCCCTACTAACATTATAAATAAAGTAACTCTGTAACCGTTTTACGCCTGAATTTCCGAATCAACTTTGATGAACTTTGGTATAGTGATAGATAGGACCTTGAAGAAGAATATAGGCTACTCTTTGTCTCAGAAATAATAAAATTAATAAAATTCAAAAGAATAACGATTAATTAAGATTCAAATTTAAATAAAATTGATTAAATTAAAAAAAAAAAAAATTAATATGCGTAACGTGCAAATGTAAACATGTAACTAACTTTGATTGGCTTCTACTATAATTCAAAAAGGAGCAAAAAATGTTGTTATTCAAAACACAGTAATTTCTGTACCATAGCTATTTTAGTTTTACGAAAATAGTGAATAGAGAAAGAAAAATAAATTATAAAAAGTATTATTTGTGTTGTATTGGTGTTTATACTTATATTTGTTTGTTATATTCTGTCATTTTTATTTCATGTTCGTTAAGGAATCTTGTCGTATTATACTTTTAAGTCCGGGATGAGTTGCCAGTGGGTGGATTACGAATACATCTTATATACCACAAATTGTCAGTTTACAAAATGCATCAACTACTATTGAAAGGGTGTGAAGTTCTCGTTTATCTATAGACTATTTTCAATATCTATAGACTACTTTCGGCTCAAAATTATTAAGAATATATTTTTACTATCAACGAATACTTTAATAAGCCAAAAAAAAAAAAAAAACAGAATAAAAAGAGTTAAAAATTCAGCATAAGTTTGGAAATACGATAGATTAACTTATAGGAAATGGTACACCAAGTCATCACCAAATGTGACAAGTTGAACTTGGATATTTTTGTCAAGCTTCCCGATTAAAAGTTCTCGAATAAAATGTTGGTCTAGAGCACCTGATAGAGATATTTTTAAATGAAACAATAATTGTGGTATCAAGAGTGTCTTGCTTTAGAGCCATTAAATTATTTAGACGATCTTTACGAGATAATCTACATGCTTTTAAATAACGTTTTTCAAGGTAAAATATTTATTTTTGTAAATTTGGTGTCATCATCAACTATTTTCTTTAAATTATAATTTCTATCAAATTGGATTAACCACAGTTTGTTATCTTAAGAATCAGATTCTGGTAATTTGGGAGTGCCGTTGTTTGTACCGTTATTTTATGTGGTGAAATCAAAACATCAAGTGAGCATGCAAATTTAAATGCCATTATTTTGAAAAGTGACTGTCGAATCTTTCTTCAAAATTGGATGAATATAGCTCGATTAATAAAATAAATATTTTATAAAAAACTATAAGAATATAGCTTACATTTGAGAATTTGCCATGGAAAGATATTTTTTCAAACGATAAACAATTTGATAGTGTGATAGTGGCCTTATACCATATTTCATACTACGAATTTATTCTATGTGTAGATTTTATTTATTGTATATGAATAATATGAAATGGATATTTTCTTATAAAAGTCTATTATTCCAAGAAATATCTTTTCTGATCGTTATACAGGCAAGGTATTTCATTCGCATTGGAAATTACTTTGAAGATATACATGATAACTAAAATTTTATTAAAAATACTACTTGATGTAAAAGTAGAAAGAAAGAATATTTTTATACACAACAAATATGAATGGTGTATTAAATAATTTTAGCCTAAAGTTTATAGCTCTAGAAAATAATGGAGGCACTAACCAAATTTCGATATGCATGTTCATAGAATCACTTAATTAATCCATTTGTATGCTTGTCTACCCGTTTGTCTGATAGCTTGCCTCTCCGCCATCAAGGAAGAAAGCAAATTGATTTGCGATGGCGTATTTTAGACTTAAAAAGTGAGCTTTAGTTCGATTCTAAACAAAATCGATCCTCTGGTTCCATGGATCTATGACCTATATTTTAAACTGTTTGTTTCTTTTAACGAAGACTATTTACCGGTTTATTCAAAATCTCGTCAAGCCACTAATTGTTTTAATTTAATATTTAGTAAGTACTAATATTGTGATTAACATAAGGTAGGTAAGACCTTTACATGACTAGGGGAAGTTAACCTTATAATTACTTTTAAAAAGAGTTTTCCGTTTCAATACTCAAAAATTATACACTAGGTCAATTGATATGATATTTTAAAGAAAAACTTTTCAAACCAATTACCTTTTTCATTTATTTTCTAGTTATAATAATATTTGTTCAGAAAGTACACACGCTTTGGAACAAGTCAACAAAATAAATAAATGTAATAAAATAAATTCTAAACATAGAATATTTTATCAGGAATTTTGTTGCAAATTATTAAACACATCTATATGTCTTGTAATTTTAAATATCCAGGCCAAACGTGTGTCAAGTATTACTATATTGCACTTAAAGCATGTATCATGACTGTATATACTCTCAATTGGACAAACAGGTTACAGTGACATTTGACGAAGAATGTAATTTTTTTATTATGATTAAAAAGTTGCATCATGGACCTATAATTTGATCAAATACACGGATTTTGGTTAAAAAAAAACTTGATCTTATTTTAAAGTTTAAAATACACCACCAAAATTTCAGCTCATTATCTCTTTCCGTTTTTGAGTTATACAGGTGATGGATGGACGGACAAACGGAAATTGACTAATTAGGTAATTCTATAAGTACAAAAAAAATTGTGTGTGGTCAATATTTACTAAAACGTTACTAAAATTAATAAACTTATAAACTATGTATATCGAGTTTAAAAATAATAAAATACATATACTTGAAATATAGAAAATATTCTTTCAGTTCTGTTAATTGGTGTACTTAGACTGTTTATTAAAAACGATGGCTCGTATAACGTGTTTAATGAAAATTTTATAGTTATATGTATTCTATTTACATATTGTAATAATAATAAAAAATGTAAATAAATTTCCGTGACTTCACCACTATCTCTTACCTGTAAATAGAACTCAACATGATACCATTTGCCGCTATTGATGCACGGCATAGATATTTTCCTTGCATTTCCATTTCATTTAATATGAAGTTGATAACTGTAATTGATATGTTACATGTTGTGACAAAGCCTCAAGTTTTCTTTAAATTCATTTTCTATTATAGTTTAGTTTTTAGAATAAAAATATGGGGATCGTAATTGATTCACCACCAATAAATTATGTGAGTGTCTTTTACAATAACCACATCGCCGTTATAAATAAGAATGTTGTGATTTTTTTTGTTTTAGTGAAATGTAAATTGGTTATTTATTAAATAAATAATAAGAATAAGAAACTTCATGCGTTGAAAATTATATCCTACAAATCTTTGTCAATAATTAATGGTCATCATTTAATCATGAGTTCTTCAAATGTTAATTAATGATTAAAACGTATTAATTTTAAGGTTTTACTCTATGATTGGAAACAAAGTATAAGTTTGAAGACTGCATTTTATAGAAATTATTTGAAATTAAAATTTATTGATTTTGCTTTCAATCAAAATGGTGCTAATCGGTTTTGTAACATAGTTCAAGTGAGAATATGAAAAATATTAATACGTATGTGGGATTTTTACATTATCCTGGCAATTAGTCTACGCGAAAATTTGATATTCATTTTTATCGTTGTAAGGAATATGCATGTAAATTTCCACCTTAAAAGATCACGGGAAAAGGGTTAAAATTCTGTATATAATTTTTTCGACAGGCAAACATTCAAAAAAGGAGTTGTAAAAGTATCTCTTTCTAGACAGATTTCAAAAAATCTTGGTAATATTTTAACACATGATTAGACCCATTTAACCCAAATTTATGTTAATTGCGCCATAGGAAAATCTATATGTATCTGTTTTTATACTCGACATAAATAATATGTCTGAGTATTTTAATTTTAAATTTGTTTGAAAGCGTATAATTAGAAAGCAACAAAGTTTCTCTCGGGTGTGCCAATAACACCTCTCGTTCTGTTTTTTTCGATCAAACATTTATGTGTCCTTTATATCGCCGGAAAAATTACACATTAGAATTGTTTCTTTGTATTCCCTGTTAATTTGTCCCAATTTAAATTGTTTTTAACTGCAAATATTATTTGATGTGAATCGTCCTGTAACAATAAATAAAATCAATATACTAACAAAACAAGAATTACTAATATTCATCATCTATATCTCAGAAGTGTTTTTGGATAGTTACAAGTTAAACTTTGAGCTAAAACACACAAAGTTTGTTGTTGTAAACATTTACATTGTACACGATGAGCATAGAGATCAATATATTCATTCTATATTCCATTTAAATACTAATCATTGTAATTTATACTTGTAATTTACATAACAAACAAAACGTTCAATTACCAATCATAATTTATATTCATACAATTTAATTGAAATATAAAGACAACCAACCAATCACAGACTACTTGTAAACAGTTTGATTATAATGTATTTGTATTCTACAGAATAATAAATTCTTTCTTGAAGTGAAACTTCTTTAGAATCGTAGAGGTTTCATTCTCGGTGAAACGGAATTGCGTTACGATAAAGAAACAAAGCCTAATGTAGTAAGAAGTCTACATAAGGTATCATATTTTCTAATCAGAAATTGTGAGCAGAAAACCTTATCAGGTATGCATTGCATCAGAATTTCTTTTAAGAATATCTTACAATGTTATCTGAAGTAGGCGATCTGTTAGTCAAAAAAAGAAATTAATAAATTTAAAATATTTTAAAGTTCATTTTTTCTATGTGGTTCGTTGCACGTATTTGATGATATCCTATGATATGCCCTTCCTTATGATTTTTGTCTCATGTATGATCAGATTTTCTTATAAGGCTGTCCGATGGTGTGCGTTGACCATCATTTTTTTTATCAGAAAATCTTACGGAGTGCGATGGCCCAATTACAAAGCAAAGCAAGAGAATGAGATGATAAAAAATATGGCTTCCATGTGGCGAAAGGGTTAACATTACAATATTGTTTTTATGTGCATATGTTACAGTTTTTAAGAATATGTGTGACGAGTGTATTCACTAAACCTCTACCGGAAACCATGCAAATACTTTGCACTGAGCCATCATTTAATAAATCATCGCGGAATCTCTTACAAGGATAAATAAATGCTGGTGGAACGTAATGACCATGCAATAACCTATATAGCGGTAATCGTCATAACTCGTTCCGCACTCACGATTTTTTTTCCTCTTGTTTTAATAACTTTAGGTGTTTTTTTAATTTTAAATATGACTAAATAACAAGAAAATAAAGAAAATACCGAACATTGAGAATTTATACCAGCAAAACACTAAATATGCTTCATCCGATTTCTCATTATTTGAGTATTAGAGCAGAAGGAATCGGCGCACGAGTACCAAAAACTATTCCACCTCAATTTTTTTATGCGATCCTCTTCAAATTGCCCTCCTAATGATATAAATGCATGTTGCCATGGCGCAACCCGGGGCCATATTGTTTAAACCGAAATTGTTTAAACAATTGCAAGGCATTGTTATTTTTCAACCGGACAAATTTTTTTTATATTCTTTATTGAAATACCAATAAAAAAGGTCCTTTGACTTTTAACGATAAAGTTAATATTTTTAAAGATATGAATTTTTAAAGGTTCGAAAAATCTCAAATTTGGGTACTTTCAACCGATGAAAAATATATTTAAAAAAAACATAATGTCTAAGTAATATTTTTTTTTAAATTCTCTATACAATTGTTAATAATATTGTAAAAAGACATTTTGAAAAATTTCATTGTTTATACCTTTTTTTAATTGTTAATAAGTATGCGTCGCTTACCTTTAAGTATCGCTGTCTCTCTCTGACTCATAGTTTTTTAAGTATCGCTGTCTCTCTCTGACTCATTGGTTTATAGTTAAAAAAATTTATTAATATTTTTATTAGAGACCACTTTTTAGTCCTTAATAAATATTTCTTAGTATTTAAAAAGATTTATTAATATTTAATAAATGAATATCAGATTTATTAAATACAAACAAATCACTTTAAGTACTAAGAAATATTTATTAAGGACTAAAAAGTGGTCTCTAATAAATGATTTGTTAAATATTAATAAATATTTTTAACTATAAACAATGAGTCAGAGCGAGACAGCGATACTTAAAAAACCATGAGTCAGAGAGAGACAGCGATACTTAAAGGTAAGCGACGCATACTTATTAACAATTAAAAAAAGGTATAAACAATGAAATTTTTCAAAATGTCTTTTTACAATATTATTAACAATTGTATAGAGAATTTAAAAAAAAATATTACTTAGACATTATGTTTTTTTTAAATATATTTTTCATCCGTTGAAAGTACCCAAATTTGAGATTTTTCGAACCTTTAAAAATTCATATCTTTAAAAATATTAACTTTATCGTTAAAAGTCAAAGGACCTTTTTTATTGGTATTTCAATAAAGAATATAAAAAAAATTTGTCCGGTTGAAAAATAACAATGCCTTGCAATTGTTTAAACAATTTCGGTTTAAACAATATGGCCCCGGGTTGCGCCATGGCAACATGCATTTATATCATTAGGAGGGCAATTTGAAGAGGATCGCATAAAAAAATTGAGGTGGAATAGTTTTTGGTACTCGTGCGCCGATTCCTTCTGCTCTATATAAAATGTTTGATTATATATGTATTTTAATATTTAACTTCATACTATAAATAATAAATTTTTTTATTATATTTTGGAAGTTTATTTTTATTTTTGAAAACTTATTTTTTAATAAACTGTTGTACTATCCACAACAAAAAAAAGATCAATTCATAAAATTTTTAATTCGCCAGTTTAATATGCAATTTTAGATGAAAATAAAAAGATAAATGTTATTCGGGAGTTGTATGTGATAAAATTTGAAAGAAACTTGTTTATGATTTGTGAGAATTGTGTTGAAAAGTAGTTGTTGGAGGAAGATTATCAAAATTTGTATCCAATCTGTAAAAGATCTGTAATACCCCAAGAAATAAAAAAAAAAGAAAGAAACTGACTTCATAAAAACTACGTACAACCTAATTCTTCTGGAGGCCTTTATTTTAATTTGCGATACGTACCCTGAACTTTACCTTTAGTTTCATCGCTGAGTTTTTGTTTTTTGAAATGAGGTTAATTATCTTTTTGTACATTTAAAAAATAGTTGGAGGGGAACTTGAAATTTATCTTATTCTACCTAAAAAGATTCCCACATTTTTATGTGTAGAATTTATCGTTTGTGTGAAAACAACATAGTTAGATTTCGACATTTACATTTTGTTTAAATTGCAAAACTATTGAAATACCTTCTATTCAGTTAGAATATAAAAATGTATATACAATTTTGATTGTCGGAAGTATTTACGCAATATGGTTGGCTGACCCTTTTATTTATGTTTATTATATTTAATTTAGTACGTCTAAAAAACATTTCAAATTTAGTAAATGAATTGCATCGTATTTATTTATTTTACATACATTAGGGCTGACTGAGCAGCTCGTTCTCACATTTAACTGACCGATGGTCATATCTGTTATTTATATGCAAAATTGAATCTGTATAACAATTTTCAGATTTATTGAATTCATTTAAGGAAGTACGAGCGCCAGGCGGTGTGGGGATAGGTATCGACTCTAGCGCGGTAAGGGGAACGCAGTAACCATATGATTTTTTTCAATATATAGGTATACATTTAACATTGGCTAGTGGTGGCATTTATTTTTCTTTTAATTAATACACTTTAATTAGTCGGGCAAGTGTAAATGTTTTTGAATTAAATTTATCACTAATATATTTACTTTCATCCATAAGTTTTTTAAAAATATTCACCGACAGTTTTACGAGAAAAATACAGAAGTGTATCAATGTTTGAAGGTTACCCCATAAGACCAATGTTAAATTGCTCAACTTTAAAGTTAATTATTTATTTAAATGATCGGGCAATCTCCTTCAAATTTTTGGAATTTATTTAGACATATTTAAACTTTGTATTAAAAAAAAATCAAGCCTTTTATCAAAAGTTGCCTTGGTGCTCGTACTTCCTTAAATACTAGGGATATCATAACCGTTTTAAAAGCATTTAATATGTGGCACATGTTCTACTGTTCGCTTGACTAACCTCAAAATGTGTGTGCACGCAACTACTATAACTAATCGTCAAATAATCAACTTTAGCGAATTCGAAGCATGCTTTTTAGCTGGCTCTTAGACAATTATGCGTTTCTATATACTGGATTACAAGGTCTACACAAAAAAAAAAAAAAAAAAATAGATTCACGTGTAAGTCATTTGAGGAGCTTAAAGAATTTGTATTCGAATAAAAAAACTTTTATTATCCACAGGAAGTTGTGTTTTTTATATCAGTTTTTTTCAGCTTTACTTTATTGTTTTGAATGTTTTTTTTTTTTTTTTTTTTTTTGAAAATACATTATTTTTAGAGCTATCAAAAGAATGTTACACATAGAATGGATATTGAAATAGCTCACATTTACACATCCTGAATGAAATTTATTAAATTTAAATAATTTGAGAATTATTCATAATAATATTTATCCTTTCAATATTTTAATATAAATATGAAATTAATGAACATGCATACAAGCGCACATTCACACAGAAATATCCTTAAGTCCGTAGGATTTGGATTCTAGTGGCCTTGAATCTTAAGAGCATGTCAAAATTATGGATTCACAAATTTAATTAAGGTTATAAAAAAAACCAAATTCTTCTTTGGAAGTTGTTGTTTTGAATGGAGTTAATCTATAAATAAAAGATCAAATCTTGAAATCAAAATATTTTAGATAGGAATCTTTTTAAAATTTGAGAAAAAAGATTGAAAAAACAATTCCATGTTTTTCACCCTTTTTCAGGTGTGTCACCAGCTATCTCAGGCCCTTTGACTCGCGGGGTCGCCGAGAGTATTGGCTCAATGACACAGGAATTAATATATATCAAACTTAGTTGTGACATCCGGAACTTCGCTGCTGTGATACATATAAGCTTGATAAAACGAATATGGATCTCCAGAACCACGAATGGTTCCAGTGATACTTGAACGATGCGACATGAATACTTTATTGACCTTTCGACATACGACAAGGGAGCAGATAATAAATAAGTTTTATTTTGAATTTCAAATTTATATTTTGATTTTGATGGAAATGATGTTAATTGGATGTGTAACATATATCAAGTTAGAACTTAATAAAAAAAAACTTAACCACCGGTTTTTAACCACTAAAGCGTACAAAATGTACCCAGGACATACTTTATCATCATATATGTATATATACTAAAGGGGGGAGTATAAATCAATCACGGCGAAATTTTTACTAAAGGTTTCATTAACATGGGAAGTAAAAAAGTATCAATTTCATACCTAAGATAGTATTGCAAGTGGTAGAAAGTGCATTGAAAGAAAAAAAATTTGCTCTTAAAACGAAACATCTTTTGGGACGATAAAAATGGTTTCGCTCAATACTGGAGAAAACTGAGACTATGGTTCTTTAAACATAAATAAACACACGGTTTCATATCAGATTCAATCTTTCATTTTCGATCAAAAATCAGATTTACTCCATCAATAGGAATTATATAACTTGAATTAATCAATAGAATTTTAATATTTTCTACATACATCAAATAAATCGAATTATTAAAAAACATAATAAATGAAATAAAATTATATATTTACATTTAAATAAAAATATATATTGAGTATATATGAAGTCATTAATGTAAAATATATACTTAATCAATTTTAATTATGGAAATTCAGTAAAAAAATATTATATAACATAAAAGGGTAACAATAACAGTATAAAAAATCAATCAAAATACATTCAGAAAACATTCATACGTTTTTTTTTAATTGGACCACGTTTTAATTAAGAAATTTTACCCATACATAAAAAATATGTATACCAGATTCTTCGTTTTCGAAAATTTAACCTCAAATAATAAGAAATATAATAAATAAAAACCAAGTAATATAAATTTAAAAAATAAAAAAATAAATCAAAATCAATCAAAAACAATCGAGCTTATGTTTTGGAAATGACAATAGCAATGTGGTTCATCTTTTCCATGATTTCAAAAATATGAAGTATTTTTTGCCCATAATCCTTACCTAAGACGTATACCTAATACCTACTTAAAAATGGGCATTTCATTGATATGATAAAAAGTTTGATTCAAATTGGAAAAAGTTAATGTTATTAAGTACCTAATAGACGATTTTCTGAGCATCAGAGATAAAGAACGAGATTGGTTTCTTCTCTATTTAGCGGATTGTATTTATTTATTTATTTTTAGCTGTATCTCCTACTTTTTATCAAATTGACTTGAAACTTGCAAAAGTAAAAAAATCGAATTTGAAACTTATGTAGCCCCTTGAAAATTCCGTAATGCTTTTAATTTTGAAATGTACCTGTTATATAATTAAATATTTGTAAAAATTTTGCATTTTTTTGATCAGTTGTTAACAAACCAAGTTATAAATATATAAATAGAGGTTTCTCAGAATACTGTGTTGTGCTGATAAGAAACGTTAATTATTAAGTTGAATTTAACAACCTACATCATGTGACAACCTACCATTCTTCCGTAAATACATTATTCAATATAACATTATGTAGTACTTTCTGAATCCATTGTTAATAATATAAATAATAATAATGACATAAAACTAAAAATGATTAAAATAATATTATCCGAAAGTCTTCTCTATTGTTTGTTTTACATGTAATGAGAATATTATCTAGATATGTATCTATCGAATTATAAATAAAAAGAATGGATAATATCGATATTTGTATTATTATATTTATATTATCTAGTTATTATTAACGATGGATCGTATGTAATTTATTTCTATAGAAATAAACATTATTTTTGTGTATGTATGACGGCCAGCGCACACCATAAGATTTTCTGGAAAAAACACAGATAAAAATATTAATATTACATGCGTTGATAGTAAGTAGCTAATCAAAAACCGGCAAAATCATATAAAAATATTAATTCATTGTTAATTAAAACTTGAGTAATTCATTCAAAAGGAAAAACATAAAATAATTGTATGATTTAGCATGTAAAATTTCGTTGTAAACTGGGCATAATTGCATTCAGTGAATTAAACCAATGTGAAATTAAATTTGAAATTTTTTATTGAGTTCCACCTTTTGTGGAAAATTTCAAAAAAATACCAAATTTTTTCTATTGCCAGAAAGATATATAAATATTGCAATCGACGAAAAACAAAATATAAAAACATTTTTTTCTTTTTTTGAATTTCGATTATTTTTGTTCCAAAGTTTTATATTGAACATGTTCACTACGCCCACAAGTAATTTCTTCTGTTTTCTTTTTCTATAATATTTCTGTTTTTCTTTTTAAAAAAATGTCCTAGATATGAAATTAGAATCTTCTGGTTCCATTATTAAATAAAAATGCTTTCTTTATTAATAATTAACTTTAAGCACACTGTGGTTGTACATATTGGAAGATATATAAAAAAATAAAATAAAATTTTTGCAAACGATTCATGCATTTTTCTGAAAACAATAAAAATAATACAAATTAACAATTTCAACAATGTTTAAAATAATCATCAATTTAGTACTATATACAATAAAAGATTTTGTTTTTACAAATGAAAAATGCATTTTTTGTAAATAAAGTTTCAACCATGTGAAAAATAATTGTAATAAAAATAACATAAAGCCGACGTCTATTGGACGTGGGCTAGAGCTCGTATTGAACACAATAGAAAGATTTTATGTAACATAATTCAAAACTAAAACGGATGTAGAATGGACAGGATTTTCAACACACGTTGCGCAGAGAAACGCTAGTGTGATAGAGCGCTTAATTTACAAATTCAAGCCTTTATTTCTGGTTTGGGATGTTACAAATTCCCAAAATTTATCATGATCAGTGGGTATTCTAAAATCAATTTTAAAACCCCAATTTTACGTTCCAAAAAAAGGTAGTTTTACAGTATTAGTAACAAATAGAATAGTTTTAACTTTGTCGTACTGTAATAATAATTGGTTTTCCATTATGTTAGCTAAAAATGTAGGAGATAAATTATGGAAACAAATTCCCTAGCAACAGAAATTTTGACAAGTTCAAAATATAATACGACTCCACTATAATATTAGCAGTTAATCTGTCTATGAATGGTTCACCATTAAATTTGATGTTGAATATGCATAATGTGGGAAACCACAAAATGTGGTTTTACATTGTACGGACACAGGGAATATGCTGTGTTAAATTCATTTATTTGAAAATGTGTAAAAGAATATGTAATTACGTGTAATTCTTAACGCCCAAAATTCATTTTAAATTTTTTTGTTTTTTGGAATAAAACCTTTACACAATTACTAAGATTACGATTAACGTATTAATATTACATGCTTTAATATTGATAAACTTGATTTTTTTTTATTAATAGCAATAATAGACCTGATATGTGTTATGAAGAGTAACCAAACATCGCACAAATATAGTACAAATGATTTATCCAAGCAATTCAAACTCTATGTCCTGAATAGAGAAAAATGGATGGTAGAAGAAAATATATTTTCACGAGACTCCCTAGTGTTCCTCATGGATGTCTCAAAACTGAAAGAGAGTTTTTAAAACAGTGGTGGGAGTATACAGAGACGTTAGAACCAACTTGTTTTAGGGTCTATTCATCACTCTTTCTCAAATTAAGAAATTGATATTTCAATATCAAACATGGATGAGTAGTAATCCAACTTCTCCCTTGGTTTTAAAATGACTTGAAAATTCGACAAGAACAAAAGAGCTTACATGAGTGCCATGTCAAATCGGTGTTATCCACACTCGTGCCAAGATCTGAAACCGTACAAAGGCTGGCTTCATTGGATATAGGTGACTATGTATAGGTAATGGGTAGATACAGCAGACTGTAGACAGGCTAAATAGATGATTGACGGGTATAATGACGCAAGTTGAAGACATAGTGGCCAAAGAAGAAAGACTCCTAGTCAAGTTTTTTACTTACACTGTGGACAAAAGTAAGATACGCTCTTTAATCTTTTTATGAAATAGCCTATTCCAGATTGAGATATCAATCGTTCGAATAGGGGAGTTTTGGGTTTAAAAATTAAAGAGAATTCTATCCAGTCTTTCGTTAAAAGAACGTATACTGTAATTTTCGATTGAAAATTAGAGTGTTTTTTCGATATTTATTAAGAAAAACGTGAAACAATAAATATTTTAAATCAGAAAAATTACAGTGTATTTGGAATATAAAAAGATAGAAATAAAAATCCACATAAATTTTAAGGTTATGAGATAAAAGTGTAAATGCGAAAATTGTAGATCATGTTATTACCTACAACTTTGCTATTTTACGTTTTTCTATAGGACTTGTAGTTTTGCCAGAAATAGATATAATCCGTATTTTACCACTAGAAAAATTTACCCTAGTCTACAATAAAGTAACACACAAAACTAATCTAAAGGTTTATATCTAGAACACTTCACCAAAATTTAATTTCGCTAACTTTTTTAAGTTATACTTCTTTAAGCGCGCTATGAAAAAATGATGAGAGTGAAACGAATATTTTTAAGTACAAGTTACCGGTAATTTTAAGTGCAGACTTCATCGTCAATATTTTAATGAAGAAGTATTTAAAATTTTTTTAGGTAGATTCATATTACTTGGCGTTAAGCACTGTAAATAGACTTAAATTAATATCTTATGAAATATTCTATACATGTCGAGTATATTCTATTCTATTTATATCGGGTATAAAAACTTATTTAATATCCGTACTAAATTTTTGCATTTATGTAAAAACACTTTATTTTAATGAATATTTTTCACAAACTATGAACAAACATATGATAATAAAATTAAAAAATTGTTAAAAACCATAACATAATAGTTTGTATAATTAAATTGTAATTTCATAATTTTTAATCTTAATTCCCTTGTGGTATTATGTTTTTTTCTAACCTACAATGCAATTAGAATACAATTTTTAAATTATGAACTGAGTAGTTTGGTAACTATAAAAAGTGGTGCATTTTTGAATGTGCAAAATTTTAGTTATCCAACTGGATATATCGATGTGGCAGCGCATAATTCTTTTGCTTAGCTTTTGAAGTTATGAATATATCGTTTATTGTCATTTTGATCATTTATGTATTTACGCCTAGGCACATGAGGCCCTGGTCTAGGGCGGTATGATTTTAAGGGCAGCAAAATTCTCAAATTCCTAAAAATTAAACAGGGGTCACAGAATGAATTGTATTCGAAAATTTTTTGGATGATTATCGCTTCAAATAAATTAATTTGAAAAATTAATTTGAAAAATTTATAAAATAATTTAAATGTTGAATTTTCTGCTTATTTTGTTGGTGGAATGTGAATTGTTTCTTCTTAAGCTTTGTTCACAATGATTAAGTAATTTAGTCCAGTACCAAGTAGTTTAGTATTCAACACTTTACACTTGATCAAAAATGTTCACTCTTACAATTTGATAATTTAGCCTAGTAACAAGTAATTTATTAAAACTATGTAATCAGTTAGAGTTTATATTTGCCTCTGAAACTAATAACCTGATTGTTTGTAAATTTATTTTTACGCGAACACGCATATTCCTTAATAAGACGCAAATTTATGCATATAATGTAATAGTATGCAAATTTTCGAACAAAACATATTGGTCATGAAAAAGCTACACGGACTGCATTTTTATAAGTAAAATAAATCAAGAACAATCAATTACTCCAGACATATTTTTGATTTTGTGCAAACTTCGTGTTTTAATTCACACGAAATGATACGCTTGTGAAAATTAGTATAGTAGTAATATAGTGAAGCAATTAAGAACGAAAATCGTTAATTTTGCAATATTAAAAAAAAAAAAATTATCAAATTTAATACCTATAATACCTATCATAATCTTTAACCTGGAACAAATCACATTTAAAAAAATTACGTTTATATCGGATCAAAAGAGGATAAGAAGATTTTACATGTTTATATCCAATAATTTTTTAGGAATATAGAATGAGAGTTATATTACTATATAAAAACACATATATACTATCAAGAAAATAGTTTTGTTACAAATAAATATCCTTTGCTCTACTAATCCCGACAACTTACAAGAGATATAAATACACACTGTATATTGCTACAACTTTATTTATTCATGTTTGCGTGTATTTTATGTATTTGATGTTTTCATTAACAATATAGAAATCCATTTTTTATACATAGGTTCTCCTGTCGCTGTTTAAATTTTCTGCTACGCCTATATGATTTAAGATAAAAGATCAAAATAAACATGGAAAAAGGAAATGATTATTTATATCTATATAAATAATTACTTAATGTTTATATATAATTTATATATACGTTAGGAATTTTCGTTTTATTACAACAGGAATTTTCTTACGATTGTCTGAAAAAATTGATAACCAGTAATTGAAGGTATTACATATATTATATGTCGATATTCGAAAACTAATCAATACATTGCATTCAATAAAATGTGAATCATGCAGTTTTACATTGATCATGCATTTAATAGTATTGATACTGGAATTATTATTTCTTCAATCAACTTCATGATGTAAGTAAGTACTTCAAGAAAGTCGTGACTGTCATTGAGTTGTATTTATCTTCAAAGCTAGTTTTGTAAAGAATATAAGCGTGATTCTTCAACTTGAAGTCGAAAATATAGTCACACTCCTAATGAAGAACTCAGTCCTGGTGCCTGTTAATCGATTCTGGTATATTTACAGGCTAAACGATTATTTTTGATGCTCCTGTAACCATATTTATTTAATATTCTTCTATAAAATTATCTTTCTCGAATACTGGCATAAAAAAAATCAAATAAAAACTACCAGATGATAAATTTAAGTAAGTGACCCTCGAAATCGTGAACTTTGAAATTGATTATTATTAATTGATTAACTATTGAGCGCTATCAAAACGGAAATAATTCGGCAACTTCGGTTATGCAAAGATATTGTATTTATGTGCAAAAGTGGCAAAATCTGTCTAAAAGTGGTTTTACGCTGAAACTACCTCAAATAATATGATCAGGATAAATGAGACAATTCTCTTATTAAATGAAATCAGTGAAGATGAGGTTCTTATTTATTATTGAGTGAGGTATACAGCTCAAAGAGGTACTAGTTACAATAAAAACAAAGAGGTACTAGTTACAATATGAATGTGTTTGGGAGTATGCTATTTTAAATGTTGTTTATATAATTGGATCTGATTTTCATTCATGAACCCAAATAAATACTGTCTGAAGCTTTTCAAATTAAAACGATATGATTCTATATAAATATAAATTATATTGAACTGTATGATGTGGTTTTCGAACGTGACTTTTTCTTTCTATTCTCTTCTTTTTATACACTGTTTGCTAATAATAATCATACAATTATTATGTTTCTTTTCATATTTTTTTTTTCTTTATAATTGCTTTTGTTATCAAACTATCATAGGGAGTTTGTAATTATAATAAAAATAGTAGAAGATAGATATAAAAACCACATTGAACTGACAGACTCACTGTAATGTTGACTCACTGTCTGACTACAGGTCAAACAATAGAAATGTTGTACTACTAATATAGGTATTGTTGGTGTATTAAATAGTCTCGTGTATTAAACTGTAAAATTATAGAAATCGATAAATGATATTCCCAGCTGAATAGATACAATATCAAAATCGAAAAGAAAAATTCATTTGTCCATCAAAATGAAGTAAATATAATAACAATTAAAATTTTAATTGACAAATTTAAAATTTTTAATTTTAATTGATTATTATCGATTTAGCTGAGAAATTAAGCGGAGAAATAAGATCCTTACAGAATAAATATGAAAATAAGTATACATAAATCTACACCCAATACAATTGTGCGAATCACATTGTAACTCACTCAGCAAACAAAGAGTACTTATCTATTTTTCTTAAGGAAATGAAAAATCGTATCCGATACTGCCAGAAAAACTGTTGTATTGTTATTTTGTTGATCATCGTAGTAATATAACAACTAATAAATAAGTTTTTAAAATTTAACAGAATTAACTTTAGACTAGGAGCGTATGAAGGTTTTGCCAAGTAATTTTTAATAAAATTTATCCATCACGTAACCGTAACATTCAAATAGCAAGGGCCATTTTAATAAACTAGAGTTTACCTTTATCGGAAATTATGATCATTATTGTATTATTCGATTCGGAATGGCATTTAGTAATTTTCGGAAAACGAATGAATTGAATTCTGTCACGATACGGGGTTCGATTAATTAATATTTCAAATGTCCTGAAACGTCGATCTTATATTCCTGGATCCATGTTTTATTTGATGAACGGCAAGTTTATAAATCAACATAAATTTATGATCATAACTGGAAGAAAATTTGACTGTGAATTCCGTTTATCCCAAATTTTTGATATGTTGAAAAATACTATTATATATTTAATTATCGTTTATTAATTTGTTTAATTAAGCCATTCTTTATTCATATTAATTTAATATAGTCTTGATTATGATAGATTTTTATTTCCACATGTTAAATATTGTGCATGTGGTTTTTCTTAAGAAAATCCTTTACCGTAAATACCTTTTTTTTGATTTTGTTTTTTACAAAGTATTTTGCGAATTGCGAACCGTTTACTTGAATGTTAAAAACGAAATCTTGTTGTATAAACACCGTTATGTTATGTATGTTACACTTTATCGAAAATTCTGATTATTGTTGTTTTCTTGTAATTTAACAATGATATTCTAAAACTAGAATTTGTAGATAATTAGTAATTTAAATAGAAGTATTGATTAATACAATTTGTAACGTAATATTTATATTTTATTTAATAATCTTTACACCATAAACCATTTTTAAAAACATTGCATTGGCGAAGTGTGTGTATAAGGGACTAGTTAGAGATCGATCATAACACCTTATTCCACGACTCTACTCGGTGCTGTTACAACTGAGTATATCAATAGTTTCTTTAATGGAATATTCAGTTATTTACTTCGAATTCACTCACTCTTCTATGCAGTGGATATTTGAATAAAGGCTATATAATTTTTAATTATCAAGGGATGCTATCTGTATGCATCCACTGCTCATGTAGTTCTACCGAGACAAAAAAAACTGGTTGGCGAATTATACCGTAAATGGATCAATAGAAGCCGGTAAAGACTATTCACATGTATATTTACATAAATAAAAAAAAGTCAAGTCCATTCTTTAAGCGTCCAGTGGCTAACTTCAGATGCCCAACGTATCTATGCAGGCAGCGTTAAAGAATATCCGATATTAGACAAGCTGTCTACAGTATTGCTAACATTTATAAATGTGTCATACAGAAATCGTTCAATTATAGTCGATATGAGACAAGCTGTCTACAACATTACTTACTTTTATTAATGTGCTATGCAGAAATCGTTAAAGAATACCCGATATTAGACAAGCTCTACAACATTGCTTACTTTTATAAATGTGTTATTATAATTCTTTTTGTCTTCATAGTGTATTTTTATTCAATTTTTTAATATTTTTATTCAAATATTTCAAATTGGTATAATTTTGACACATTTCTGGAGAATGTTGTAGTAACAACAAATACGGTAATAGATGGAATTAAAAGAATTGATAAAACCCTAGAAATAAAACAGCATATTTGCCAATATAAATATTTTTTGTCGGAACTTTTTCAGTACTATTATGACTAAAGAGCTGACAATCTTCAATCGAAAATCATAAAGTTAAAGATCTACTAAGAGCACTACCTTCACTTCAATTTCGATGTTTCGTGAACCTTTCATCCGATTTAGGTTAGTTCACTAGGTTAGTCCTAGAGATTGATATGTAGAAAATGGTTTTACTCCTCATATCCAAATTACACCTTATTCGGTGAGTACATCAATGTTTAAATAAATAATTCATACACCACGAGGGAATTCTGTGCCCATTTCTAAAAGTGTTTCCAATTTATACCAAATTTTCTTAAATAAAGTTAAAGGCAAAATACAAGCAATATATTGAATGGAATTTGTGGGCTCAAATTATACAATATCAGGGACCTAGATAACTAGTAGCTCCATTGAAGCGTAATTCTCAATTGGTTTATATGTCCAATATATGATATATGATTAATAACATTAATTTTAAAAATTTTTAATTATGAAACCTCAGTTATTCCAATTTGGATAAAAAATACAGTAGCCCTGAATGCAATAACGGGCTTAGCAAATTTCAAAACATTGGAGCATGGGCTTACTGCGGAAGGTACAGCGAAATAAACGTTGCCACATAGATACAGACAAACGGAATGGAAAATCGTATAGTTATAAAAAAATCTAAATTTGTTAAAACTTACTTGGAGCTTTGTACTATTCTAAAAGTAAACAATAGTTTTATGAGGTTATAATGTAAGAGTTGTATTTACGAGCGGTATTCATAATGAAATATATTTTTATTAAATGGAAAAAACACTCCCTCTTGGTCAACTCAATAAGATTTAATTAGTTTTGTATTTATTTATTTTAAGTTATATATTGTACAGACCAGAATCATAAATAAAGCTGTATTTAAACTCATTTATGGTCGGTCATGTATAACACATTCAAAGATTTAATAAAATATTTTTTAATAAAATATCTTTATTAAATTAACAATATAATGGACTATAATTTATAAAATACTTTAATTAAATATATTTCTAAAAACAGTTAAACCCGAGCAACTTTTAAAAAAAACAACCAATTATGGATATGCATAGTTCGTTTCTTGGTATTTTTGGGGTGCCTTGTGTCTCTAGAAAAAAATTTAAGAGACAAATTGCAATCAAGTCGGTAAATTTAAAAGACTTATTTTAATAGCTGTTCAAATGTTGTGCAAATACACGTGCTAAGATATTTGGTGAGTTAAGGCAAAATTTTCTATTTTTATGAACTTTTAATTGAGTATTATTTTTAAAGCAAGTTGAAACGAAATCGTTTTAGTCGTGTTAATTGCGTTGCATCAGTGTGTAAGCTGCCTTAATGTTATAGATGGTCAAACATGAGATCTTAAACATTCTGAACAAAGCTATGTTCCTCTTCTCCATATTTTGAAAGTTATTTTGACTAAAGTGAGTATTTTCTCCTATATTTCATAAAACTTTATACGCTTTTTTATACGCTTAATATGAAAATATATAATGAGAATACATGCAATATATTTAATATATTACTTAAGATATTTGCTATAAAAATTTATTGCACAATACATAAAATTGTGTATTTTCTCCGTAAGCAGAAACGTTACAAATATTTAAAGCATAATATGCATACAAGATATTTGAAGCATCACTTGATAAACAGGCTATTTACATTGTATTGTGTAGAATATGGATGGTATTGTTCATATTAATGTAAATATATTTATGAATCCCTAGGTAAAACTGCACATCTTCTATATCCATCATAAATATTTGATGATTGATATGCAGTCATATCTTACGTAGATGATGATGGATAGATTGTAAAGCAGTACTAGAGCGAAATGAGCTTGTTGGCTTAAATATATATATTTAGATACATCACCTATTTGCTAAAGATGACACCAAATTATTAAATTTGTTATGTTACATATTTTCTTTAAAAGACGTTTTTCGTTAAATACATATATATATATATATATATATATATATATATATATATATATATATATATATATATATATATATATATATATATATATATATATATATATATATATATATATATATATTTATATGTCGGGAATTTAAACAATTGCCACTGTTTGTTTTCATGTATATGTCGAAATTAAAAAGTAACAAAAGTCGTCGAAAAATATATAATTATTAAGGAAATCAATACATAATATACATTAACATTCTGGTTTTTTTTTGTTATTTATGCTACAAAATAGTGATTATATTATAGAGGTCTCTATCAAAAAGATATACTCCTTTAATAATTGAGTACATATACTTTGTGTACTTCCACTTCCCGTACATTGAAACCCCTATAAACAATCGAGTCAACCGTGGTATATATTATAGTTAAGAACATATATGTACAATACATATAAGGGTTTGTTTTAATTTTTATATTTATAGAATAAACACGAAGCATTATACTTAAATATTTGTACAATAAATTACAAACTATAGATATAACTCCAATCCACGATAACCACCTTAAATACAGATGTTAATATGATGGACATAATAACACGGAGCTATGGTTAAAATGTGGTTTATATTCATACTATTTCACTACATTGTGTACATGCATCCATACAGATTATAGGTATGTACACATAATATTTATTATGTATAAATAGGTACGTATATTACTACAGCTCGAATGACTTGTATTTCAAACAATAAAGTAAGCATTACCAATACACACATACCCACTGTGTAATTGGACAAGAAATAATTTTATACTCAAGCAAATATTTGATAATGCAAGATATCAGACCTACGTAAATCAGACATTGTGCGATAATTAAATGATCCAGAAAGATTGTTTTAAAATACAAATTTAGATATATATCATTATTTCTTAAAAATAGTGATTTTAATTGTTTGTTTAATAAGTCTTTATTTTCATAATAATAATAATAATAATAATAATACAAGTCAGCTTAAAAACTATAGTACCTAACCTGAGCTTTATCTATAATACTTCATCTTATATACTACAAGTACGTATAGTTACATCAAGCTTACAATTTTTAAAACATCGAAGTTAAAAACAAAAACATTGAAATAAAACTTAAATTATGTGGATGGATAAATCTTTCATATAACTAACTTCAGCAAATTTATATGTACAATTAAAAATATGTACAATTAAGGTTGCACCGGAATTAGGTGCAAATCCTTTTTGGGAAGATTGGTAAAAGGAATTTGAGGTTGATAAAATAAAGTAGGGGACAGTCGAGTGTCCATTTTCGCGGTGGAAAATATAGAAAAATTTTGTGAAAACCGCTTTAACGCATAAAATGTTTTTCTTCATATAATCCAGCAGAAAATTTATGTAAATAAACAACAGGTATTAATAACCACACATCTCTGAAATAAACGATAAATTTAAACTTATCGTAAACTTTTTTTAGCTATAAGCAGGATTTATTTCTGATATCCATTTTTAAAATTTAAAACTATGAGTATAATTCTACTTGTATTTGTTTATTTCTCCATTTTTTATCAGGTAAATTGCCAATATCTCATTTAATTTCGATGAAATTGTTTGTATTCATTCGAAATATAGGTTTACATTAGTCATTTATCTTGCGTTAAAATGTGTTATTCTCGAACATATAAGTGTTTATATATTTGTTTATATATGAAATTATATGTGTTTATTACCGAAAAATAAACATTAATGGCCTTTGAAATTTTCTTTAATATTTTATGGTTCAATACTATATATATCGAGTATAAAAACGTATAATTTGTCTTTTTTACACCTGCTTATCGTTTAAATATATTCGTTAATGAATTTTTTTGCATAAATAACGATATATGGTGATGATTCACATGCAAAAAATGCATATTTTTATCTCCAATTACAATTGCAAGTAATTCATTGAAGATGTGCATACTGGACATATTGATGGTATGTGATCATATTTATACATAATTAGAAAGCTACTCACCCATTATTTACAGTGTAGTTTATATTTTGTATGAAAGTTTGAAAGTTGGAACACCACAATACTTATTATACCAATATAACTTAGCTGTACTATAATTTTGAATTGTATATGGTATATAAAACAGAATATTTACCACATGGCAGTCTAATACCATCATTATAATATTATTTAAATAATGAATACAACATTGCTATTGGTATTATGTTTAAAGCATGATTCACATTTAAAACAATAGTTTAATTTTCAATCAACTACATGAAAATGTTAAGAGACAAGATATAATAAAAACTAATTAATCATATATAATTAAACTCTATTATATGAGTATTTTATTTTTAATTTTTTAAACAAGATTAAATAAATCATTTTCAACTATTCACTATCACAATCTGTACAATCTTATTTAATAAAGTGTTAAAGCATAAGCGATAGCTTATGCGGAACCATTCGAAATTTCCAAAACAATAGCAAGAGTAGTAATCGAAGAAGTAGTCCAGGTGTGGTCCGCAAGGATCACAAGACGAACTTTCCAATAAGGAGGCTTAAATAAAAAGATTTTATTATTATTACTAACTATCAATACCTGAACTGGCTTCGCCCGGATAAACCTAAGTAATCAGCAGCTAAACCAAAAATATTATAATATGTTATTGTTCATATAATTAGTTGGCTTTATATAATCGCATATATAACATGCCTCAGGTGAGAGTTTTTAAAATTTTTATTTACATTGATATTGGTTTACAATGGTCATGTTTTTTAAATATTGCTCTGATTTTGTCGATAAGACATTCAGTTAACAAGTTAACAATTATTTGTTCTCGAGATAATCGAGACAAAAAATTCCAAACGTACATAGATAGATACGCACACCCACACTCAAACATCTATTTAGAAACGTTGAAGTTAAGATCTAGCGACCTTGAAATTGCCTCCCAAAAATCAAAAATAATTTTATATTAATCTAAAATTATTATTATTTTAATTTAAAATTATTTCTATAAATTATATCCTTACCTAAAAAAATTGATGCGTTGCTGCCGATTGAAATGGTTATTTACTAGAAAATTTTTATTTTAAATCAAAAATTATTTTTCAGATCATTTTTCTTTTTTGATGATTTAACTTATGCAAAACTTCATCTATGCGAGTAAAATGTTAAGATGATTGGTAAGTATAATAGTCTGATTTAAGATGTAATAATCTATAATACACCGACGACTGGATCTCTACCTTTTTTTAAATCGCTTAAAAATTATTATTGCTATTATGATTATTGTTTAAAACTCATTAAAATTTTTATTAGTTTGATTATAATAAAATTTAACAACTTTCATATATCGAATTTCAAGTACATGTTACCATTAGCAGTATTCACTTGAGTAAGAACTAAATTCTATTTATAACGAAGACAATCCAATTATATAAATATATAAATATACAAACACTCAAATTTATATATGTTGGCAAATTATTTAGGCGTATCAAGTTAATAAGCTATTTCGACAACTGGGAATTCTATACTACATTATTCAGTATATACATCGTTCGTCTAATCTCAATCCAGACCTTTTCATTGATGACGGGACAAACTTCTTCCTTCTCATATATGTAGTTCTCGTGTATGTAGGTATAAAGCAAAGGATTTCTCAGCTGATGAACTGAATCTTTTGCTGTCTTTGGTAAATGCCCTTATCCTATGCGAATATTTTCCCTTATCTTGTTTATCATGTCCTCGAACATCATTTCATTCCTTTTTTCACGTTTTATTCCTTGGTATTATCTCATTCCACATTCTTTCCACCTGGGCAAATCCTTTCAATTGTTTTTCCATCTTCTTTCATTGTTTAGTTTGTCTTTCATTTTTTATTTATAATCATGTCCCTTACGGATAAGTCATGGGTATTCATAGCTATTTAATTTCAGGTATTTGTTTCTAAAATATTGTCTGGTCTTTGAAACTCTGCCTTTCAAAAATTTCAAGTATCTTACTTCCCAGAAATGTAGTTTACAATCAATTAGAAAAGTCCTTCCGCATGGACATACAAGAAAGTGATTTAACAAAAACATATTAAAAACATGTATTGTAGTAATTTTCATATTTCTTAATCATTATCTACATGAAAAATCGAAAATATAATTGGAATATTTCGAAAAACACCCATAATTGAGATAAAAACATGCTTAAACATGCTTGAAAATTCAAATTTATTATGTTCCTCAACAATATATTCGAAAAATGTAAACATTAAATATCAGGAAGAGAAAATGCCAAGCATAAAACTACATAAAACTACAAAGTTTGCACATAATAAACACGTTTAATTTGATGTTGAACATAGGTTTTCTATGTTGTTACTAAATTTTCGACAACTTAAACTATTTCTCACTTTCTCGTTATAGCTTATCCAACCTTCTTTAGTTATGAAGCTAGACAATTCCAATTTCATATGTGAAATGCACGCCAAAAAATAACAAATTTTTCGCTGAATACTTGTCACCTAAATTTGAATGAGATTTTTGAACGTTTGTACTTCTTCAATTGTTTAAAATTTAATACGCGAATATACTTAATTTAGTCTCAAGGTCTTCCAGTGTTTAGAGATAGCAAAATTTACACGTTACCGTATGGTAATGGAATTTGTGAATAATAATACCCAAGAATAGAATACATCAATAGATATATTGACTAAGGATCAACAAGTAAAATTTATGTTTACTCTCCTACGGTATAATGTGCTCTTAAATGTACGAAACATCTATACATATTGTTTCAGTACAAAGGTTTTTTGGCAATGTGACCTGGCAATGTGACCACGGATCTCCTGTGTACATCATCTTATCCAATTTCGGAAAAGAAACTTTCCTCGTTTCGTACTTTAAAGAGCACATCACCTTAGGAGAGATTAAAAGAACTAAAAATATTATTTATTTTATTAAAATATTAATAAATAAGTAAATTTTACTTGTTGATCCTTAGTCAATACATCTATTGACGTATTTTCCAATACATGTTTACATATAAAATTAAGTATGCCATGAAGTGATCACGTGATATATATTTGTTTTCTGAGTGAACCAATATCATGTGGATAATGTTGATTATATTGGTTTTATAGTTAATACAAAATAATAAATATAATTATTATAAATACGGTTTGAAATAAAAAAATAATATAAAATAAATGTCTATATAAATTTAATTATAGTCTTCTATTAAATGGATAATTGAAATATTAACATTCATGACTATTTAAAAAGTAAACCGCTGTTTATTTATTTATTGAACATAATACTAAGTTTATATTCTAGGATATTAACGTTTATCATAAACTAGGTGAAACCTGTTGAAATGCAAAGGATTGCATTCATTATAAATATTTAAAAAGGTGGTTAGTAATGAGTAGTTCTAATCTCTATAGCGTGACTAGACAGTCTCGTGACACAAATAATATAATAATTTTTCAGTTCAAGTTAATATTAACATATGATGATATCAGACAGTAACCCATAATAATAATATCATACAGTAAGAATAACCAACGGTTGGCAAGAAAAAAATATTTATCACAATTTTGTTAATGCTTTTAATATTTTTGAGCGTTAATTTCAAAGTATTAATTGATATAAGTTCTTTCTAATTATAATTGTGGAAATAATCGCACGTTAAAATGAATTATACAAGCAAGTTCGGTGTAGTGAGAAGCTATTCCGACTAACAATTTGAAGGTCCTGGATCCTGATTTTTGATATGTATTTACATGTAATGTTTTAAATCCTTTCTTCCAAGTAAATTATTTGTTTGCTCTGTGCTGTGAAATGCTGAATCCCAAATTTGGACTCCATTTAAAATATTTTATCAAAATCGATTTCCATACGTTTAGGTATGGTAGTATAATTTTTATTTATTTTCTTTTATATTTTATTTTATTCTATTTTGTTGAAAACAGACAATTGATATAAAAGAATGTTTAACAGAATCTTATATATTGTCTGTAGTCACGTGTATGCAACTGCAGTTAAAATATTTTATAGAAAAAAATTACGACGTATAAAATCATTATAGCTCTGTAACATTTTACGGTTATTTTTATGCAGTGCAAACAAACATTTCTCAGATATTCTGTGAAAATTGTCCAGTCTCGTACTTACAAACAAATAAATTATTAGCTTATAACATACAAAATGTTTATCAGACAAAGAACGATGTTATATTATTAAACTTATCATTTATGAACCGGTTGTCACTGAAACTGAGTTTGAAAATAAAATACAACACATTCAGGTGGTCACCCCAAATTGTTTCCTTAAAATTGTAAGATGTATAGAATAGGAAACATTTCACATCTACCGGGGATCTCTTTTTAAAATGTTCGCGATTGTCTGATTCTAAAGCCGGATATTTTTCACAACTTTTGTTGTACATACACATTAATAATGTTGTAAAAAAGCGTTTGCTTCTCTATAGTTTAGTACCTATTTAGTCATGTTTGTGGATAAGTCATACCATAGCTGACTATCAAGTACTGTGGTGTAGCAGGTTGATTGTCCGACTAGCGATTGGAATGTACTGAGATCGATTTCTCTATCGTGAAAATATCAATTCAACTTCTGTATAAACGGATATTATATGTAAATATAGCAAAAGTTTAAATATCCGGGTTGTAGAATCTGACAATCGCACACAAAAATTAAACAAAGTTCGTCTGTTCTCAGTATAAAAATATTTTCATAAAATGTTTAAATGGTAATACCAACCGAGATTTTTTTAACATAGTCGTGGATAATGCATTTAGGCATCCGTTTTTTTCAAACAATACACAACTTTTTAACACAAAGATTCAATTACCATTTGTTTATAAACGTTTGATCAAGTGTATTGGCCATAGCAGTGTATCGATTTTACCTGCTGTGCATTACTGTTATTGCACTAAGAATTTAAAAGATCTAGGTTTTGTCCCTCTTCGACATTGCATAATTATTGATGGTTATTCTTTAATAGAAATCATATAAAATGGTCTGAATTTAATACTTCCGATTCTACTCTAGCCAAATCTGTCTAATTAATCTGAAATTTATCAAAAACGTGTATAATGTATTTTAAATATTGATAATAATCTCATTTGGAATCGATTGCATCTTGAAAAACACTTTCCTGCAAGCCTGTTAATGTTTTTGTCCATAATATTAGGCCATGGTATATTCATTAATGTTTAACGTTATTGTCATCTTCTATGCCTATCGAGGCATATATCGATATGGATATAGTTCCCTGAAATACATGTATGATTCCTCAGATATATCAGGCCAGCTTGGACATTTGCTATTACTACATATAATCGATATGATCGTTAGAAAAAGCTTAGAAATTTTACAGTCTTACTTAGCTATCAGAGTAGAAATTCAAGTACAGCACCATACACTGTTACATCTATTTAATAAAGTGCTTGGTAACGGACAAGTTTAAATTACCCACAAGCTTACATAGCTTGATTTTACATTAATTAAAAATTTCCATTTCTAAATCTAATTCTAACTTAAAATTGTTTTGAAATTTGTTATTAACTCAGTCAACGAATCTTTAAGCATCGATTTATTATTTAAGTTCTAACCACGTTTTTTTTTTTTTTTTATAATTATTAATGAGAACTCTAGGATTTTTCGAATAAATATCGTTTTTTTGCCCCAATTTCCTAGATCAAATTATTTTGTATTTTTATAAACACGTATTTCGACTACAAAGTAATCTAGGAAATTGGGGCAAAAAATCGAAATTTATTCTAACCACATATACTGAAGCTAAAAGCAGCATTTGTGGTATTATTTTCCAGTAATGAACGCACTGAAAGCTTTTGTGTCCCACTGTATGCTTTATGTTTATATAGTAAAGTTTGTTTTATGGAAATTTTATTATCAATTCCTTTTTGTTTTGAGCATAAATGAAGGCAATTTAAATATTTCCGTACAATATTTTGCTAGTATTCTGTTTACGACTCGATTTTCTGTTTCTTACACTTTTCTTGTTGTGTACATATTAAGAATAAGAAATTTGTATACGTTGAATACATTAAAGTCAATGTGATACCGCATAAAGTTGACATTAGTTTTCTTCTTTATAGAAACCTTTATATGCAATGATAATGTACAAATTTATAATCGTAGATTTTCCATCAAAAAATCGCTTTCCATCAAAAAGTTAACGGCATAATGCTATAAAGTTTATAAGCTTGTATCGCACATTTTACTTGAATCGTTGATGAATTCTGTATAAATATGTATTTTTCTTTTGCTCTTTTCGTTTTTGAGACGTATCTTTTTCATGGAAGGTTAAACGGGCGTACATGCGGAAATTGACTAATTAGATGATTCTTTGAGCACCTATAAAAAATTTTGCTTATGCGGTCAATATTTGCTAGCATTACAAACTTTTTACTCAAATTAATATACTCTGACATATAATGTATGTCGAATTTCAAAAGCTAATTTATTTTTAAATACCTTCATTAAAAAAATAAATAAATAATCGGTTAGTTTTTAACCGTTCCGTTGTCTATAGAACTTCCACTAATAATAGAAGTGTAAAGAAGTGTCAATCATACTACCTTACCAGTTTTTAAACTGTATTGAAGCTCATAAAGCATTACTCCTACACATCATTACTGTAATATTTGTTATTTTATGATTATTGTGTATTTTTGAGTCACCACAAAAGAGATAGATATTTACTAATATAGAAAACACAATGGAAACCGTTGGGGACATTGAAAGACATTTTATTACAATAATTCCAATGTGTTGATGTTTTTATAATGTCTACTTGTTAAAAAACTGGTGTAGATTAACTGTTGTTACGACATATTTACAAAATTATGAATTTATATTTAAGCTCTATTTATTGTTTATTTTTTATACATGTATTTAGAAACTGGGTCAATCCATCTTAAATATTCAGTATGAACATTTCATATATATACACGCTCGTATGTTTAAATAGAAACAATATTTCAAATAATTTATTCTTACCGTGCATACTATGTGAAAGGGCGCTTTAATCAATCAAAGCGCCAAGAGTAAATAAAATATATAAAAAAATAGTATTATACAAAATATTAGAATTTGTTCGGTTTAACTAACTATATTGAAAGCCAAAATATTAATTTTAGTAGCAGGTCAGACACTAAATAGTTAATCATAAACTGAAAGAAAATTAATGGACTTCTCTATTTCTACGGGTATTTAACTATATCTAAGACCCAAAAACAAAAAAACAAAAAACCTTTTATATGTAGCATTTTATTTACCTTGCAGTTTTTATTTACACGTTTGAATCTTTCTCCTACTGTTTTTAGTCAAGTCCCACCCTTTTCAAAAGCATATAAAAGTTCAAAGCGTGCAGGATTGATTTCTGTCAAAACGAAAGTTCTGTACTTCGCATAGTATTAATCATGATTGAAAAAAATACAGCCTTACACAACCCACCCTCAAGCTCTGAGTATATTAATTCTAATTTTGTTATGTCGAATAATAACATTTAAAAAAATCATATCCAATTTACATACGAATGAAGAAAATAAATTATTATAATTATGTAGAATAGCAACGAACAATTTAAATAACATAGCATCATAAAAAGCTAATATCCACTTACTGAGTGAACTGAAAATATTTATTGTTGGATGTTGGATTTTAATCTAATATAATTATGTTTCTTCTTTGTTGAACAATTTTCTCTAAAATTAACTAATAGTTTATGTAGACACATTTTTTATTTTTCATAAAATTTTTGTTAGAATTAAATTTTTCTGTAATATGATTAATTAATTTTTCACTGAATATAAATAATGTAATATACTACCACCGTAATGTATTACCAGACTGTTCTCTGAGGATTTTTAACTTTTTTGAGGGCTTTGTTTGAAGTCTCATCTCCAGATCTACAAATTTTATATAAAAAAAGAACCTTCACATAGGCCTAGACAAACAGCCTCTGAAAATACCTTACAATTTAGTTCTGTTTCATGATTATGAGATACAATTTTTTGACGCAACCAATACCTTTCACTCATCACAAATAACTTTATACATATTTAATAATTGTGGTTATTTGTTATTTGTAAATATAATTAGCATGGGTATAATTTATTAAAATTTTATTTAATTATTATTTATTTAATCATAAATTATATTTATTTAAATTTTGATGATAAATTGGTCTAGATTGTAATTATTAGCCATCAAAATAAAATTATTTATTGGAGTTAATTATATCCTAATTATAATATAATATATGTCTCCTAATGTTTTGAAATACACAAAAAAAATTGCTTCCAGGATTTAAATTAGAGGCAATGTTTTAAAATCAAAAAACATTGTTTTTCGACAAAGTAAGAATAGATAATTAAAATCAATCAATAATTGAAATGTACTCATAAAAAATTCAAGAATTATCTTTGATAGCAGGTACGTTCTTCTTCTTAGTATACCGTTTCCGTTCAAGTATATATGGATAATCCGAAAGTTTCTGTAACATTTTTTCCAATTTATAGCTATATTCAATAACACAATAGACAATTTATACGTTACTAAATCTTGTCACGAGGTAGATCAGTGCAATTTTACAAAAACACAAGATGTTACTTGATCTTAACATAAAAATCTCGCGGATTGTGTAATAAATAAGAGTATCTAAATAAAAGCTTGTTTTTAAGAATGTTTTTTATTTTTACTTACATTTTTTTTTCAATTTTTTAGTAAGTAATCTCGGAATAATTATCGTGTGTCGTAAAATTTAAAATATGAAAAGTTGATTTTTATGGAATTTTTTCATAAAGAGACAGCGTGAATATTTTTAATTGTGATATTGCTACTTGACTTCACATCGATTGAAAAAAGCCATATCTTTCAAGCATGTATTTTTGGAACTTATGTTCGTAGAGTAGGAGTGAAATTATATGCAGGACATGTTTATTATTAAAATGCATTGTTATTAATAATCAAACATGGCAAGTTCGATAAATAAAGATGCGATATCAAAAAATTAATTGAAACGTAAAAACAAATTTTTAAAACACTTAAATTGTGGCCAATCACCTTTCAAGCGCAAGCAAGTCAAGCGCCAATTACATATTCTTAGCTAAATTTACTGTATGTATTTGAGCTGATTCCGAAAGGTTGTCAGTCACTTGTAAATTATCAAATTTTTCAATTTAAAATTATTTTTTACTTTTCAGTTCATTTTTTTGAGTTGGTCTGAATACTGTATTCTGTGATTATTAATTTTTCAATCTTATATTGCTGTGATATTAATGCGTTTAGACAGGAATCTAAAATGTTCTCATAACCAGTAATAAAAATGTTGAATGAATAGTTGAAAGGATGCTTGAAAACGACAAAATATTAATGGTTGAACTGTTTACAATAATTAAGATAATTAAATTATATATAAAACATACATGAATAAATATAATGAGTTTATCGAGTAAAATTCATTATATTATATATAAAGCTATCCATACACAAATTTAATACGCATGCCAATATATGCATACACATATAATTTTTTGGGAAACAAAAATCAACAAAACTATTCATAATAATACTCTTTTGAAATTGCATGAGTAAATTTGGATAATTCAAACAAAGATCGAGATTCTCCATCCCAGTTTTTGAAGAGACATTTTCCTTACTGAAGGACTAAACTAAATATATTGCACAATTTTATCGTTCCACATTTGCAATTGAGATAATATACCTCCTTGAACGTTCAATCTTGATTTCAAAGAAGTGGATTAACCCTATCAATTGTTTTATTATAGATTAATTTGTATAGATTAATTAAGTAAAGATTAATTTGTCATATTTCCTGTTAAAACATTGAATTGTTGTATTCATTATGAAAATTATAAATGCACTACAATGTAAAAGTTGAAGATTAGAGGAAATGCTGACTTTTTCATACGAGAATGGTCTTTCTCAATTCATAAAATGAAGGAAAATGAATAAAATTATAAAAAGTAGTTAAACAATGTGAACTTGTACAAAAATAGAGAATATTCTAGAAAAATCTGAAATTTAGAATAATATAAGATTTTTAAAAGTAGTTGAAGACAATCTGTAAGTTTTAAAACTCATTATAATGAGCAAAACTTTATAAATCAAAATTAATTTTGTATCGTTTTGTGAATAAAGGCAACTTTTAGCTTATCAGATAGTAATTTGAAACCATTTACCACTTAATTAACCAATAATAATCATAATGGAACAAATAATGTGATTATAATAACAATAAATACGTTTGTAATAAAATTAGACCAATTTCAGTTTATTTCACAACTTTATAGTGATAATTGCAATGCGAAGAATGACTTGGGTTTATGTGTGTGTGTATGTGTTTTCAATGATACACAAAATACTAAGGATAGTGGTATTTATTAATGAGCTAAGTTTTTTTATCGCTTTTAGAGAACATAAAAAAAAGTAATATACATTATAAATAAATAGAATAAAACTAGATATGCTCAAACCAAAATCATAATAATGTTTATATTTTTAACAATCTTTTAGTTGGATTATGTGCAAATTTATTCGGTCCAGTTAACCCGAAAACTAGATGTATCTTGTAAATTGTGAATTCTCAGAAAGCAGATAATTAGCAGGAGAATAGAACAACTAAAATCTTTAAAATATAATAAGGTAGACTCGGCCTCTCTAACCATCTCAGTAATGAAAGCCATAATTGTACATACTCAATTGATTTCCTACAAGTATCCTCAAACTGTGCCAGATTCAAAATGTTCCATAAAGAAGCGCTCCAATCCATACATAAGTTGACTATCTCTAATTGCGTATACAACGATAAATTTTTAATTTTACGTACAAAGATTGAATATTTTGAATTAGTGATAAGAGATAAATAGTTATTTTAAGCTTCCAACATTCAATGTAAAATGTAATTATAGGTTGGAGTTTTATCATTATTTGTACAAACAGCACATTAGTAAATACACAAGGTAATTATCCTTAAGATTTTCTTCATAACATAGAATCCATTGTGAATTCATTTTGTATACAGTAAACATTTCATCAATAGAAATGTTATAAAGCTTTCTGCTTACATAGAATATTTAATACTATCGTATTGTATCAACTAGAAAATTTTATATACATCATGCTTTGTTCCCCATATAAAGTAATTTCTCTAAGAGAATAATTCGTCTAACAATTTTATCTACAAAGAAAGACTTACAAATAATTTTTTTCCACAATCTTACATTAACGTTATGCAATATAAAGACGAGTAAATAAAGTCAAAAGACGATACGCTAAAATATGTATATAAATATTTAGTTAAAAATGCACACGGAAAAATGCTGAAAACACAGAAAAAGTGGTAATATACTTTAAAGTTTATATATTAAAAATCAAGAAAATATACAGTAATTCAAGTTTTTTTTTCTTAAAGCTTATCTTATATGGTAATAATTCCCCTGAGTAAAATTATATAAACAGAATCGTTAATAATAATATCAGTTAAATACTATATTACTTTTCACTTGCATTGTTGTGTTTTAAAACTCATTATATTTTTCTTTTATATCATCATTACATTTAAAATTGAAATAATTTCACCATTTTATAAAATAATGATGCTTCATGAAATAATCCAACTTTTCGGATATAATATAATTCAGATAATAAAATTTAAATTTCCAATATAATAATTAATATCAATTACAATTCACATTTTATTATTACTGGAAGAAAATTACTCTACAAAGTGCGGTATTTGGAACACGTCAAAAATCCTCCAAATTTGATAAAAAATAACTCTATTACTCTAAGGCATGAAAATTTCAACATCAATAATAATCACAGAAATCGAAAATTTTAAATAAAAATATCTCTAAATGTATTCTACACTTTATTTTCGAAAAGTCAATACCGTTCAAGTTATCCGTGATTCAAAATATTAATTTTCCATTTGAAAAATGCATATTTTTTATCAATTTTTCATCAAGAATTTTCCCACTTAATGATAAAAGTTTTGTGACAAAATGAAAAATATTGTTCGTTTTTATATTTTTCATGGGTAAATGGTAGTATTTACATTTTCCTCGACGAAAACGGCACCTTTAACGAGCTATAATTCGGATCATATAATACCGATAGAAATAATAAACAAATATGTATCTTTGTTTTTCTAAGTGCTGATGGAGATTTTTGACCTTCTTTTCGCATTTTTTGTGAAAGTATACAATATTTTGCCAAGTTTTATACAAAAAGTATTTAATGTTTTTTTAACACTCGATATATAGAACGAAAAAGTGATATAGAATTCATATCGATTTACAAAGATAGAATAATCTTACAAAGTATATTTGTTCTCAACTGATATGGTTACAAATATAAAGCTGTATATAGTGTTGAAAAATCCTAAGAAATACCATAATCGCTAACTAGTTTTCATCGTAGCAGCAAGGTACCTTGCTAACTAAATCTCTGGCATCAAGTTTAAGTATCATATAGTATTTGTATCGTCTGATATGTTATCATTATGTTATAGAAGTACTTATTTAAATTCATTGTTTACTTATTTTTTGTATCTCTATAGTCTACACCATTAGAAAAGGGATAATACTTTGCAAAAAAATGATTTAACTAGATAAAAATAGATTCAATGCAATTTTCATTTGTAACGTATCCTTCTTTTTGGGAGGATTTGTTACTGAAAAACATTGCTAAAATAATCATGTATACACATATTGAATTTATATACCTATTTAAATATCCGACTGCTATGTTGTGTTTAGTTATGTATCTGAATTAAATTTGTTTATGTATCTAAATCATTAAGTGTGTAAGATTCTGGTCATTGCATTTTTAGTTTATTTGTATATACCAAAAGCTCTATTGCTCATCAATATGCATTTATTACATTAGCAGACAATGTTGCTCTGACAATGAAAAGTTTGAAAAAACAATTTTCCCATTTTATTAAACAATATTAATAACATCGATCGCTTAAATGGGAATCACGGGATCCTATATAGACATCAACCTCTTAGGGAAAAAAAAAATTGGGGAAAATTCTTCCTTATCGAATGACTGGTATTTTGTGTGGGAACCAGTATGTAATGCAAGACACCTGGAATTTGAGGTTGCACACCCGGTATTTGGAATAATCCACCATTATATTTTGATGCTAAAACTACATCTCTCTATCATGCCTTGAACATATTTAATAGCCATTTATTTATTAAATCATTAAATTTTTTCCATATAAAATCCCCATAACACAAAACTCTTTCCCATTTTTCCTATTCTTGCAAAAATTGGACCTAAAACCTATTCTATCTCATAAATTGGAACAAACATTTTGAAAAAAATTTGATTAAAATTGGTTTAGTTTTGGTTTATCAAATTTAAAATACCTTTTTCAACTTTTATAATATATTCCTTATTATTTATAATAATTTCAAAGTTTAAAATAAAAATAGAAATAAGATAGTTAATCCCTCTATTATTATTTGTAAACTTAATAAAATTGTTTTCTACTTTTTAGTTTGGTTTTCTATTTAAGCGTGTTTTCTATTAAAAGTTGAATAAACTATTACTTATTTTTTTCTTTTAAGTTATGAAATACCAATTTCAAATATGTATCCAACACAATTTGTTTACAATGTGTTATCGGTCGGGTTATTCTATTCTTATATAGCAGTATTTTTGCTCATCTAGAATCTCATTTCAGCGTCTATCATTTCAATTATTAGAGTTTTTTTAATTTAATTTATTTTGACTTACAAAGTAAAGTGTATTCACAATGCAAAATAATTGCTTATTACAAAAAATTGGTTTTACTTAACTATGCGACCTACAGAAACTGTGCGACGGTATTCAGATTCGTATATTTAAAATAAGATACTTCAAAACAGTGATATCGGTGGTGACATCTATAATTGAATAGGTTTTCTCCGAACACAGAAATTTCATGTTGGTGATTACCGGTTGCTTTTATAGAACTATTTCCAGGAAAATAATGAAAAGTTTTTACATTTTATCCAAGAGATTGATAATAATCTTTAAAAGCATTTCAGTTCTTTATTTGCGAATTAATTATTATAAAATTTTTGAATTTTGTTTCACATTTTGATGTATAAAATTGCAAATTCAGTATCAGTGGACTATCCAAT
Organism: Chrysopa pallens; assembly: GCA_020423425.1. Taxonomy (NCBI): domain Eukaryota; kingdom Metazoa; phylum Arthropoda; class Insecta; order Neuroptera; family Chrysopidae; genus Chrysopa; species Chrysopa pallens. The sequence goes on from CM035594.1 coordinate 37,773,714, forward strand.
TTGAATTTTTTTTTTTTGGGGATTTCAAAAATTTTTTATAATGTTTAGTTCTTGACGTTTTGTACAATTATATTTCATGTCTGTGGATCTCTGAAACTGATTCAAACTATCACGCATTACTCCACAACTAATGAATGAATATTTATAAATTTGTGCCAAACAATAATTTATAAGTTCAGAAAAGTCCCATTTTAGAAATATCTCATCTAACAATTATTGTTTTTTGGATAAAACGTTCGAAACTTCATTTGTCACCTAAATACTGGTATCTCGAGAACCATTCGTCTGATTTTGAAGAACTTACATCACATGCGTGATATAAGTTTACAGTAGCTTAACAGTTAAACTTAAAAATAAAAGTAGAAAATGTATTGTTTTACTATATCCAATTCAAATTGCTACTCAATCGCGTTTCTGAAATACTGCGTTTAGTTAGGTATATTATTAGGTGTATTATTATTTATTCGATGATGAGTATTTTCACATAAATGAAACCAATTCATTAGACTTTGATGTTTCTGAATATAGACGGGATACAAAATTTTACAAAATAATCTAATTAACTTTGTTTGATGAATAGGACAAAATTTTATAGGACTCAAATGGAGAAAATATCTTTTTTAATCTCATATCCAAATTGCAATTCATTTGTTGAAGACTATTTAAGAGAGAATATTCGAAAATCGCGAAGAAGATTTGTTTTTATTTTATTTTGATTATTTACTTTATTGTTGGGTAAAAGAAATTTTTCTTTTAATCATTAACTATTTTGCAGTCAAGTTTTGAAGTTGAGTTATTAGATGCAAAATCATAAGTTGATATACTCCACAAATAGATCGATTTATAAAATTTTATCATATGTTATTTTGATAAAAAAAGTCCACTCTAAGGCTTTATCATTTTGCATACTTGAAAACCACTAAATTTAAGGATTATATTATAAAGAAGTTTTTGTAAATAATATAAATAAATGTGTTTGAGTTGATATGGATTCTATATCTCTGTATGTAAATCGGTATTATTTTTTTTTTTTCTAATGGAAAAACAATGTCATAAATTTTACTTTTTGAAAAGAATATCATTGAGAAGACAAATACGTACACCACACAAGTTTGTTGTCAAAACTCATTTAATATTGATATTTGTATATATTTGAGTTGTCTTCCATGTGCGTCCTTCAACGTCTTCTTATATCACATATAAATAACCAAGCGTCGGGGGCGGCGTCTGTCTGTCTGACTACCCTCTCATGATAGAGGTTTTTGGTGTATACAAAAAATGAGAATATTTAATGGGAATTCCCGAAAATAAATTTATTCGATACGAATACATTTTAAAATTGTTTTTTTGTTCTACTTTCCAACCTATTTCCATAGTTTTTATTCTAAAATAGGTAATAAAAATCATGTAATTCTTCAATGTTTCATGTATGAAATATTGGTTATATTTTAAGTCTTAATGACTCAAAAGACGAATTAAAACTTCCTAAAATAAATTCAATTACATATTATAAATTTCACAGAAATACAGCCGAACAGGGCAAGTTTAAAGTGAAAAACATAAAAATCCCACATACGTATATATATTTTTGAAAATTTCACTTGAAGTTTGTTACAAATCCGATTTTATAATGCCGTATTTTACAGTCAATTCTTCGTTTGTTCTTTTTCTATAGCTATTCGGCAGAGTATGTAATTTAATTTTAAACTTTGTTCGATTCAAATTCATTAATTTATATCAATATAGATTATTATTATTATTATATAATGCCAAGAAACTAAATTTTATATGAATAACTGCAATGGTTTCAATGACGTATTTGTATGTACATGCGTATGTCTTTTTTAAATATAAAATGATAACTTACTAACATACAAACGGAGAGTCAAAACTGCTTGATAAAGAAGCTTGAAATTTGCATAAAGTTGTCTCATTTAATGTAAGTTACCACTAAGTGATTTTTGGAAATTCATGTTCAAAGTAAGGGAAACAGAGACTCATAATTTGAGATATCTATCAATGTACTTCCCAAACAACTATGTTATAAACGTTGAAAATTAAAACCAGAGATTACTGAGATCAAACAAAGGTTTTTTTTTTTTTAAATTCACTTCTAAAGGAAGAGAGGTTTTAAAATTTTTAATTTCGATGTATGTACAGACCAAACTTTACCTCCATCAGGGGTACTAAAGTGATCAGGAGTGAGGGCTATGAAAGGAATTCTTTTAATTCAACCCCTAAAAGGGAGTTCAAATTTTTAAATCAGAAAATTTGATATTTTGAACAAAGGATTCTATTATAATGTAATTGAAAACTAAAAAAATTTTAAAATATTCAACTTCCCAAGGGTTGATCACGTGGTTCAAATTTTGATTTATCGATAAGCCGAAACCGAAAATTAATCGTATTTATATCCATGACCATAAAAGACTGAAAACAACATTTAAAGTTTGTTTTATCCTTTTTTTAGAGGGTAATGAATTGATTCTAAAAATCTATCTACTGATTCTAAAGATCTACTGAATTGATTCTAAAAAGTATAAATTTTTACTTCGAAATTTAAATATTTATAAACTAAGTTGGAAAAAATACTGCTTTATCTAACATAATTATCAGCGTACATTGTCCAAATGCATTCAGTAACGTAAAAAAATTATAATAATGAAAATGGTAAAATTACATTATAATAACTTATTAAACGGTAGTTTTTTTAACTATTTTTCCTGGTTTTTCTCGCTAAATTATCCCAAAATTTGGCAAGACATGATAGCTTGGACATACTTTTGTTCTATTGAAAATAATATTTTTCCGAAATATATAAAGTCTTGACTACTTGAACTACTGAGCAATATTTCCACAAACAATTTTATTACAACAATCAATATTTATTTGTAGTTATAATAATCTTTGTTCGTGTTAAAAACAAGAATATATATTTATTTGCAAGTATAGATGTTTTTTGTTAAAAAATTATGTAGACTACTAGTATATCTTTTTTTGAACTTCAAATACCAAAAAATAACACAAGATGGCAATACGATTAGCGTATATTTCGAATAAAAAGATGCTAAAATACGTTGAATCACTCATTAGAAATAATTAATATTTTAATTACGGTAATAATGGTTTTTAATGTAATATTTAGTTCAAAGTATGTACGAACTTACTCTTAAGAAAGTTTTATAAAAGTAAATTCATATAATTTCTAATATTAAAGTCGTAATGAATTTTATATGTTTGTAAGATTGAAACGATCGTTTGAGTACAATCGTTCATTCATTTTCATCATACTGAAAGCTGATTTATAATTCATGAATTTGATAAAACTTTTCAATTGATGTTCTGTACAGGCAAGCCATATCATATAAAAGAGACAGCATAAACAAATGAAAATAACAGATAACAGGGTTGATTGTTTAGATACTCGACATATGGTTCAGATACTGTTTAAATACATGCATATTACGGTTTAGTAACTGTGTTTGAACTATTTTTGTTGCAGTACATTCAAGTTATCCGGCATTCAATTTGTAGTTGTAGTTCACGAATGATCTGCTTTGGTGGAAG